>JAUTBV010111249.1:0-14266 GCA_032361325.1 Lepetodrilus fucensis
ATGATTATATGTATGTTGAAAAGAAAATTAAGCATGTGTACATATTTTACCCTACCAACCGTTGCCATGGAAACACCAAGCAGATAGAAATTTCAAGTTCGTAAAATATATATCAATTTTGAACGGTTCTATAAAAAGATCCCGGGAACGGTACTCAAGTGTTACGAATACATTTTCTAAGAATTCGAAGTGAAACAACCATATTTTCGTAGAATTCAAAGTGAAACGACTAGACATTTTTAGAATTCCTTCATTGATGCATCAAACACAAGATAATTAGCGGAACGTTCCCTTTATTCATATAACGCATGAATGTTATTGTAAAACTATTGAGTGCTTGGGAACACGTACATCACTAAACAACAACTTTTGGGTGGATAAATCAAGCGTAATTAGCGTAAATGGTATGACACGAAATTTATCTGTAAAGTATAGAATAATAATAATAATAATTATAATAATAATAATAATAATTTTATTTATTTCAGGCCACAGCGCACGGGTCCATCAGGGACAACGTTCGAAGAAGGCATTTATACTATCAGATACAGAGCTACTGACAGGGGAGGATTGAGTGACACTTGTGAGATCCATTTTGAAGTTAGACGTAAGTCTGCAACCTCATGCTAGAGGCTAGATGTGTTAAAGAGTAAACAGCATATTGCATTCAATAGTATTATGATAACTGCAAACTAGAGTCATGATCAATAATTGCACTTTTAAAATGTTCATCAAACACAATTAAAAGCATATTATCACAGATGAAGTTGTGACACGCTGGATTAAAGCATGAAACTTTGCACACTTACTCGAAATAATGTGTATAATCATAATTAGTGGTGCCCGGACTGGGTGACCTACTCCTCAAAATCCAAGATGGCCGCCGAATATAGACATTATCTAATTATCATATAAAAATCGTGAGAAGATGAGACTGTGCATACTTACTGGGAATAATACATATACACTTAATTATTGGTGGTGCCTGGCATGGATGACCTAATTTACTCAAAATCCAAGATGGCCGCCGAGTATACGAATTATCGTATACAAATCATGACAAAATAGATTAAAGCATAAAACGTTGCAAGTTTACTGGGAATAATATGTAGTAACATAATGTGTGGCGGTGCCCGGCCTTGATAACGTACTTTTCATGTAGACTCCTCCTTCAACACTACTTTCAATAAATATACAACATGTTCGACAAAAACATGTTCACAAGTATCTGATGTAATTGCCTGTCTCTGTCTTTCCAAACCTTTGTGGCTTCAATGATTATTAACCATCGTACGATGGAGCGGGGGCCGCCTGGATCCCAACGTGTGTTTTTATATGATTAAAAGTAAAATTATGAAACTACAGCTTTCCAGATTTCGTGATTTTCCATATGTACACCATACTTTTAGGCCTATATAAAATATGTTTTACCAGTAAAATGTTATCCTGCATATAGTAGGACTACCCCTAGCCCACCAGGGAAGTCCGTGCGGTCCCCTAACATATTATAGCTATCCTAAATATATACTCAGAACTACTGCCTCAGTAGAGTCGTTGTTAGATTGTCATCTGGATTTCTCTATATACCGGTAGATAGTATTGACTGCTGACCATAAGCTACTGTTTTATATGGGTATGGTCAGGTAAACCATGGGTCTGATTATACGTATAATAATAGTTGCTAGAATGTCGGACTGGCCGGAAGGTCGACTATCTAGGGACCCCAAATAACCTTTTCCCCCTGGGGTAAAGCCGTGTTTTGAGTGTATGATTGTGTGTCCGTGTCATGCAGATTGACATGGCAATCTATTAGTAGATTCGGTACACTATCTGGGTAAACACTTTATATAATAAAGAAAAGAAAAAGGTACAATTTGTTAATTTCCACTATCTGGTTAACTTACCATAACCCCCACTACCGGCTAACTTGGTCCTCACAGGCCCGTATGCATACACTATTGTATAGATAAAAGTTAATAAAAAGAAATGTTTAATATCATTTTGATTTCACAGTGTAAACACCTTAGTTTACAGCAGCTATAGGTGAATGAAAGTGGCAGTATTTTAGTATCCATATAGCTTTGGCAAGAAACACAATTACACTGTGTACTAGTATTATCAATGATAATGCTGACTGAGCTGTATGGACCAAAGAAGATTGGTTGTAGATGTCTTTCTAAATGAGTATGTATACCTAAAATCATCACAAGTATTATAGGTACGGTAAATGCATGGAATTATGATGTATAAAAGTATGTTACAAACTTGGGATACTAAATAAATTAGGATACGCAAACAATTAATCTGCTAATGCAATACAATCATGTGTTCAAAACCCTATTGATTAAAATGTATCGGGCATCAATAACTGATATTAGCCTACATTCTTTGTAAAACACAGACATGTACACTCATTACAATAAACATAAGGTAGTATAGTACCGAGTTTGTCGGTAGTGCTTGTGTTTTCAAAATGTCTATATATAAAACAGGTCAGTGTTTATAGTTGAAGATTACGCAAGAGCAATTTGGTGTAATTATTACTGAATTAAAAACAAATTAAAGTAAGATTTCGTGCATCAATAATACAAATAAAAATACATTATAATTTAATAAATATGGTTAGTAAAGTCTTCACTCTGTCACTGAACTATCATTCTCGAATTTACGTAAATAATTATGAATATTATTACATGAAAGTCCATCCAATATATAGAATATTTTCTTAGAGTTATTATTTTGTTAATTATTAAATTTAAATGACTTTCCTCATTTAATATTACATTTGTGCCACATATAAAAGTAGAGGTCCGAGTTAGTGTAGTCTCGAGCTCCATCCTACGAGGGTTAAATCTCCTTCAGCAATGCGTGATAACAGTGTTGTACCGTGTAGATGTCTCTCAGACTATTGAGCAGTTATGCAGCACTCCACCACCAGAGTCCAAACAGAAGATGCACGTTCAACAGTTTTTGCTTTTTTTGTCTATTCTAATCTATATTTTTCTTTCCAATTTTGAATTTGCAAACTTCAAGCTTGGTGCCACTTGACACGGTTATCAAAACATTCTGCAGCACTTTCACACCCACTGAGATTCAGTTCCACAAGACAATATACACACAAAATTACACCTTGAATAATTAGAGAAAAATGCCTATGAATATTTAATAATTGGGGTACGGGTCCGGTTAATAGACAACAAGTCCGGGTCCGGGGAATAGATCTCACATAATTAAATTACGCTTAGTTCTAATGTGTGTGTGTGTGTGTATGTATATATTTAGATGATTTTAGAGTCGCCTTCCAGCTTAGCTGATTTCGGCAGACTGGTCCCTCCTTGGGACGCATTTGTCTCACAGCATTGAGCTGGAGAACGGTGTATGCTTTTGTATGCTTGTGATAGGCTGGATTTCCACCAGTCGTTTAGTTCTAATGCAGCGTTCAAACTTTAAATGCTTGATATGAGTACGGTACCTTCACAGTGTCCTACTACAGACAGGAGGTAGCGCCACATCCAGACATCCTGCGAGTTGGTAAACAAAGTTGTCCACAAAATTAAATTGACAGCAATTTAACAAACACGTACATTTTATTGTAGCACGCCTCTTCTGAATAGGACACCATATCACCATTAAATGTTAAATTGTATCGTGTCTATACACGTGACGTTCCCCATGGCCCCCACGGATGATAGACATATTCGGGGTCATCCTTCCGAATGGCTCCCAGTTTCCGCACCATCCAGCTGCAAGTAAACCAGATATTTATTCAGACGACGTTTCGTACTTTTCATTATGACGAACAGTTTAAAGCTGCATGGCATATTTACATAATTATTAATCAGTTGGTGATATCATTAATGGAATTGTTTGTGATTTTGTCATAAAACTAAATCATACGTACACGTAAATTCCCATGGCACAGGAAACTGCAAGCATTAAGAATCCTGCTCCGGTTAAGATTGTGGTCATTAGTACGGAGTGTCTGATGGATGACGTCGCTGTGAATGTAAATGAAATGCGGTTAATACTTGCTACAAGCATGACGAACAATTCTTCAAGTAATATACTTTGTTTATAGGAATATAAATTATCGAAATTTATATCACAGTATTTGTGTTCAGTTATGCATAATTCACTATATCTAAATTAAAGATCGAATGTAATGTGTTCTTTACCTACATGAAACCACATACCACTCGCTCACATTCATGAATACTATCTATATGAGAAACATGCATATAATTGCAGACAAATAAACACCTGTTACTGGTTTCAAGGCATTCAAACGTATTTGTACCAAAACACTAGCTTATTACCTGTGTCAGATTTGGTCTCCGTTGAACGTGTAACCACGGCAGTAGATGTCGTTGTCGTAGTAGTCGTGATTTCTGTTATAGGGGCTGCCGTAGTGGAACTTGATGTAGATTTGGTTTGTGTTGTAGCAATGGTTGTGATACTAATAGTATATGATGTTGTTACAGGAGTAGATGTTGTTACAGGAGTAGATGTTGCTGAATTTAGTGCGGTGGCAGAATTAAATGTGGTTTCTACAGAAGATGGGATTTTTGCACCGATTCTTGTTGCCGTAATAGATGTTGTTTCTAAAAGAGAAGTGGTTGCTGAAATAGCCCAGGTTTCCTTCGTGGACGTCTCTTCCACAAATGTTGTTGTTGGTATCCATGACGTGGTTGCTGCAGTAGATGTTGTTTGTACTATTGGTAAGGTTGTTGCACTGGCCCTTGTTGCTGTAGTAGTTGTTTCTAAAATAGATGTGGTTGCTAAACTGGTTGCCGTAGTAGATATCGCTTCTACAGCAGATGTGTTCAGTACAAATGACGTTGTTGCCGTAGTAGATGATCCTTCTAAAGTTGTTACTGTAATAGATGTTACTAAATTAGATGTGGTTGTAAAAATGGTTACCTTCAAGGATGTCGCTTCTACAGCAGATGTGTTTGGTAACATAGACGTGGTTGTCGTAATATATGTTCCTTCTACTATTGGTGGGGTTGTTGCACTGGGTTTTGTTGTTGTCGTACTTGATGTCTCTACAATAGATGGCTTTGCTGAACTGGTTACCGTCGAGGATGTCGCTTCTACAGGAGATGTGTTTGGTAGGGTAGAAGTGGTTATCGTGGTAGATGTTCCTTCTCCTATTGCTGGGGTTGCTGCACTGGTTGTTGTTGACGTAGTAGATGTCTCTACAATAGCCGTCGTTGCTGGACTTGTTGCCGAAATGGATGTCGCTTCTACAACAGATGTAGTTGGTACGATTGACGTGGCTTCTGCAGTAGATGTTACTTCTACTATTGGTGAGGTTGTTCCACTGGTTGTTGTTGTCGTACTAGTAGATATCGCTTCTACAGCAGATGTGTTCGGTACAAATGACGTTGTTGCCGTGGTAGTTGATCCTTCTAAAGTTGTTGTTACTGTAATAGATGTTACTAAATTAGATGTGGTTGTAGAAATGGTTATCTTCAAGGATGTCGCTTCTACAGCAGATGTGTTTGGTAGCATAGACGTGGTTGTCGTAATATATGTTCCTTCTACTATTGGTGGGGTTGTTGCACTGGTTTGTGTTTTTGTTGTCGTACTAGATGTCTCTACAATAGATGGCTTTGCTGAACTGGCTACCGTCGAGGATGTCGTTTCTACAGGAGATGTGTTTGGTACGATAGACGTGGTTGCCGTAGTATATGTTCCTTCTACAGTTGGTGATATTAGTGCACTTGTTCTTGTTACTGTAGATGTTTCCAGAATTGATGTGGTTGCCGAACTGATTGCCCTAATGGTTGTCGCTTCTACAATAGATGTAGTTGGTACGGTTGGTGTAGTTTCTGCAGTAGAAGTTCCTTCTACTATTGTTGAGGATGTTGTACTGGTTGTTGATGCTGTACTAGATGCCTCTACAATATATGTCGTTGCTGAACTAGCTACCGTCGAGGATGTCGCTTCTACTGGAGATGAGTTTGGTACGATAGACATCGTTGTCATGGTAGATGTTCCTTCTACTATTGGTGAGGTTGTTGCACTGGTTGTTGTTGTTGCCATATTAGATGTATCTACAATAGAAGTCGTTACGGAATTGGTTGCCGTAGTGGATGTCGCTTCTACAGCTGTTGTGGTTGGTACGATTGATGTGGTTGCTTCCGTAGATGTTGCTTCTACTATTGGTGAGGATGTTGCACTGGTTGTTGTAGCTGTAGTAGATGTCTCTACAATATATGTCGTTGCTGAACTAGCTACCGTCGAGGGTGTCGTTTCTACAGGCGATGAGTTTGGTACGATAGACATTGTTGTCGTGGTAGATGTTCCATCTACTATTGGTGGGGTTATTGCACTGGTTGTTGTTGTTGTTGTTGTTGTTGCCATACCAGATGTATCTACCATAGACATCGTTGCGGAATTCGTTGCCGTAGTGGATGTCGCTTCTACAGCTGTTTTGGTTGGTACGATTGACGTGGTCGCTTCTATATCAGATGAATTTGGTACGATAGACATCGTTGTCGTGGTAGATGTTCCATCTACTATCGGTAAGGTCGTTGCACTTGATCTTGTTGCTGTAGTAGATGTTTCCAAAACAGATGGCATTGCTGAACTAGTTGCCGTAGTGAGGGTTACTTCTACAGCAGATGTGGTTGGTACGATAGACGTGGTTCCCATAGTAGATGTTGCTTCTACTATTGGTGAGGTTGTTGCACTGGTTTCTGTTGCGGTACTAGATGTCTCTACAATAGACGTCGTTGCGGAATTGGCTGCCGTAGTGGATGTCGCTTCTACAGCTGCTGTGGTTGGTACGATTGACGTGGTCGTTTCTATATGCGATGAGTTTGGTACGATAGACATCGTTGTCGTGGTAGATGTTCCAACTACTATCGGTAAGGTCGTTGCACTGGATCTTGTTGCTGTAGTAGATGTGATTGCTGAACTAGTTGCCGTAGTGGGGGTCACTTCTACAGCAGATGTGGTTGGTACGATAGACGTGGTTGCCGTAGTAGATGTTGCTTCTACTATTGGTGAGGTGGTTGCACTGGTTTCTGTTGCGGTACTACATGTCTCTACAATAGCCGAACTGGCTACTGTAGAGGATGTCGCTTCTACAGGAGATGTGTTTGTTACGATAGACGTCGTTGTCGTAGTAGAGGTTACACTGGTTATTGTTGCCCTGCTAGATGTCGTTGCTGAAAAGGTTGCCGTTGTTGACGTATTAGTTGCTTCTAAAGTTGATATGGTTTCTGAACTGATTGCCAACGTGGATGTCGCTTCCATAACAGATGTGGTTGGCACAATTGATGTGGTTGTCGCAGTAGATGTTACTTCTATAGTTGTTGAGGTTGTTGCACTGGTTGATGTTCCCGTACTAGATGTCTCCAAAATAGATGTGCTTGCTGGACTGTTTGCCCTATCTGATGTAGGTGAATTAGATGTGGTTGTTAAACTCATTGCCATAGTGGATGTTGCTTCTAAAACAGATGTGGTTGTTGTAGATGTTACCTCTACAGTTGATGATGTTGTTGCACTGGTTCCTGTTCCCTTACTAGATGTGGTTGACGATGTTGTCGCATTGGTTCTTGTGAATATATTAGATGTTTCTATAATATATGTGGTTGCTGATCTGGTTGCAGTAATGGATGTCGCGTCTACACCAGATGTGGTTGGCACAATTGATGTGGTTGTACTAGATGTTGCTAAAACAGTTGGTGAGGTTGTTGCACTGGTTCCTGTTCCTTTACTAGATGTATCTAAACTAGATGTCGTTGCTGAACTGGCTACCGTCGAGGATGTCGCTTCTATAGGAGATGTAGTTGGTACGATTAACGTGGTTGACATAGTAGATGTTCCTTCTATAATTGGTGACATTAGTGCACTCGTTCTTGTTGCTGTAGTAGATGTTTCTAAAATTGCTGTGGTTGCTGAACTGGTTGTCGCTTCTACAACATATGTGGTTGGTACGATAGACGTGGTTACCGTGGTAGATGTTCCTTTTACTATTGTTGAGGTTGTTGAACTGGTTGTTGCTTCCGTACTAGATGTCTCTACAAGTGATGTCATTGCTGAACTGGTTGCCGTAACGGTTGTCGCTTCTACAACAGATGTGGTTGGTACGATCGATGTAGTTTCTGCAGTAGATGTTCCTTCTACTATTGGTGAGACTGTTGCACTGGTTGTTCGTATTGCCATAATAGATGTCTCTTCAATAGATGTCGTTACTGAACTGGCTACCGTCGAGGATGTCGCTTCTACAGGAGATGTGTTTGGTACGATATTCGTGGTTGTCATGGTAGATGTTCCTTCTGCTACAGTTGAGATTAGTGGACTCGTTCTTGTTGGTGTAATAGCTGTTTCTAAAATTGATGTGGTTGCT
Source organism: Lepetodrilus fucensis (assembly GCA_032361325.1). Classification (NCBI taxonomy): domain Eukaryota; kingdom Metazoa; phylum Mollusca; class Gastropoda; order Lepetellida; family Lepetodrilidae; genus Lepetodrilus; species Lepetodrilus fucensis. The sequence continues at coordinate 8,363 of JAUTBV010111249.1, forward strand.
GAACTGGTTGCCATAATGGTGGTCCCTTCTACTATTGATGTAGTTTCTGCAGTAGAGGGTCCTTCTATTATTGGTGAAGTTGTTGCACTGGTTCTTGTTGCCGTACTAGATGTCTCCATAATATTTGTGATTGCTGAACTGGCTACCGTCGAGAATGTGGCTTCTACAGAAGAGGTGTTTAGTACGATAGAAGTCGTTGCCGTGGTATATGTTCCTTCTACTATTGGTAAAGTTATTTCACTGATTATTGCTGCCGTACTAGATGTGTCTACGATAGATGTCGTTGATGATGTTGCTGCTGCTACAGGAGATATGTTTGGTATGATAGACGTGGTTGCCGTAGTAGAGGTTACACTGGTTATTATTGCCCTGCTAGATGTCGTTGCTGAAATGGTTGCCGTTGTTGACGTAGAAGTTGCGTCTAAAGTTGATGTGATTTCTGAAGTGATTGCCGTCGTGGATGTCGCTGCTATAACATATGTGGTTGGAACAATTGATGTGGTTGTCGCAGTAGATGTTACTTCTATAGTTGTTGAGGTTATTGCACTGGTTGGTGTTCCCGTACTAGATGTCTCCAAAATAGATGTGGTTGCTGGACTGTTTGCCCTATCTGATGTAGGTGAATTAGATGTGGTTGCTAAACTCATTGCCATAGTGGATGTTGCTTCTAAAACAGATGTGGTAGGTACAATTGATGTGGTTGTACTAGGTGTTCCTTCTACAGTTGGTGAGGTTGTTGCACTGGTTCTTGTTCCCTTACTAGATGTCTCAAAACTAGATGTCGTTGCTGAAATGGTTGCCGTCGTGGATGTCGCTTCTACAGGAGAGGTGGATGGTATAATTGATGTGATTGTCGTAGTAGATGTTACTTCTACAGTTGGTGAGGTTGTTGCAGTGGCTGTTGTTGCTGTAGGAGATGTCTCCAAAATAGATGTGGTTGCTGAACTGGTTGACGTCGTGGATGTAACTTCTACAACAGATGTGGTTGGTACAGTCGACGTTGTTCCCGTAGTAGATGTTCCTACAACAGTCGGTGATGTTGTTGAAATGGTTTCTGTTGTCGTACCAGATGTCTTTAACATATATGTGGTTGCTGAACTGGTTGCTATCTTGTATGTCGATTCTACCACTGATGTGGTTTGTACAATTGACGTGGTTGCCGTAGTAAATGCTCCTTCTACAGTTGATGAGGTTATTGAGCTGGTTCTTGTTGCGCTAGTAGCTGTTTCTAAAATAAATGTGGTTGGCAAACTAGTTGTCTTAGTGGATGTCGCTTCTACAGCAGATGTGGTTGGCGCAATTGACGTAGTTGCAGTATTAGATGTCTCTACAATAGATGTCGTTGCTGAACTGGCTACCTTCGATGATGTCGCTTCTACAGGAGATGTGATTGGTACGATTAACGTGGTTGCCGTAGCAGATGTTCCTTCAACAATTGGTGAGATTATTGCACTCGTTCGTCTTGCTATAGTAGATGTGGTTTCTAAAATAGATGTGGTTGCTGAACTTGTTGCCGTAGTGGATGTCGCTTCTACAGCAGAAGTGGTCGCTGTTATAGCTCTGGTGACTTTGGTGGATGTTGCAACAGATGAAGTTGGTTCCATTGATGTGGTTGTCTTTGTATTTGTTCCTCCTGCTATTGCTGATGATATTGTTGCACTGGTTCTAGTTATCGTAGTAGATGCTTCTAGAATAGATGTGGTTGTTGAAATGGATGTCGCTTCTATAACAGGTGTTCTTGGTACAATTGAAGTGGTTACTGTAGTAGATATTACTTCTGCTATCGTTGAGGTTGTTGAACTAGTTCTTGTTGTCGCAGTAGATAAGATTTCGAAAATAGACGTTCCTACAACCGATGAAGCTGCCGGTGCCGATGTTGTTTCTATATGTTTAGTTGTGACCATAGTAGTTGTACTTTCTTCAATAGATGTATTTTCTACAACAAGTCTGGTTTCTTTAGTGGATGTAGTTTCTGAGATAGAACTGCTTTCTGTAGGCTTTGCAGTGACTGTGGTAGACATGGTTTCTAGAACAGGCATAGTTACCGTAGTAGATTTAGTGTCTTCAATAGATGTGATTTGTGTAGTAGGCAGCGTTTCTGTAATAGTTGAGGTCGTCGCGGTGTACGTGGTAGCCGCGGTAGTTGCTGTAGTATATGTAGTTTCTGAAATAGCTATCGTGTCTATATTGGGTGTAATTCCTGTAGTAGACGTTATCTGCGTACTAGGTATGGTTGCCGTATATATTGTTATAGTAGCATATGTGGTTTCTGTAATTGGTGTGATTGTCATAGGTGTGCTGTCTGTAATAAGCATGCTTGCTGTAGATGTGGTCAGTATAGGCACTCGTGTTGAGAGGTATGGTGTGCATATGCTACAACATGCACGGGCTATGGTGTCATTGTTGCACTTGTATAAAGTGCTCTTTGTAATTATGTCGGAGCAGGCACCACCAATCTTCATAAGTAGATTGTCCCCATATGGACAGTTTCCTAGAACAGCAGTAGAAAGTTAATGTAATTCATTATAATATTTTTATATTATATACTGATGAGCAAAAGAAACTAAGCATCGCCTTTATCTAGCAGTAAAGTAAAATCTAAACCACTGATATCAGTTATTCAAAGTATATTTAACTAATAATACATTTGTGGACCAACATCACAATATGTTGTGCTATTAATGCAGGATCTGACTAAGTTACGTTCGGATAAAGACATGTAGGGTCAACAAGTAGTTTTTCACATGAAATGGTCATGGTAGGTTCTTGATTCAACTTCAGTCCTATCACACAAATGAACAACACATTGTTGTTAATATCTCGTGTATCCTCCTGGGGCATCACTACAGGGAACTATCTCATCGATGACGTTAGTGTCCGGAGGACGTTAGCGGGAATTCGAGTCCAAGTTTCTTTCAAACATTGCTCAAGCTCGTATAATGTGTTAGGACGCTGAGGTATATGTCTGAGTTGTCTGCCCATGTGGTCCCAGAGATGTTCTATGGGTGGCATGTCCGGAGAGCTGGCAGGACACAGCTTCCACCGACGTAACGTCCTAATAATTGGCGTATTGGCTGACGATGTCGGCGGTCAAGGTCATTCCCTGGAATGGTATATAGCTCCAAATTCCACAAATACGGACTCTTCATGACACGGGTGAAAAGGTGACCTAATGCGGTGGGAGCAGATTATGTAACCAGGAGGAAACGATTGCGTAGGTTCATATTCGTAATTAGCGTAACACGTGGTCTGTTGCTCCTAGCCCTGTCCCGTGTGTGTCCTGTTGGGCTGAATCGGTGTAAACGATTGTATATCGTAATTCGATCGCAGACGAAGGTTATTGCGATATGTGCCTGTGTAGCTTCTATATTTGCCATTCTGATCGTTCTTTCGCATTGGACATAAAAGGTATGTCCAATGCGGCATCATCGCAGGTGGGTTTCGTCCTGACGACAATATACACAAGGGTGTGAAACTAATTACGGGCTGAAAATGATGCAAGTTAGTATGGACTTCTGTATCCCATTTGGATTGGCGTAGTGATTTAATATACAAAAGAATAGTATGCTTAGAATCACTACATGGAATGGACATTGATGTTATAGAAGAACCATGTGCAGCCTTTGCTGCGACATCAGCTAAAGTGTTGCTCTTGAGGCCTACATCGATTGGCAACCAACAAAAGATTACCTCATATATTGCGAGGTTGCCAGATAATTATGAAGTTGTACAATTTCAATAATAAAAGGGTTATCACAGTAGTTTTTAATTGCCTGAAGACAGGACAATGAGTCAGAAAATATTAGATAAGGTCAATCTTTGGATACTCCAATGGCTTTTAAAGCAATTTGAATTGCCTTTGCAATAATATGGAACTATCATCTGGGAGACGGCAAGTTAGAAATTGGCGGCAGCTGTTACACTGGCGCCATCCTTTGAATCGTCAGTATAAATATTAACATGTTCAGGATATGAAGATTTTAGTTCTGCTGATATATCAGTTAGTTTGTTGTGGATTTTGAGAATTTTGTCAAATCAAGATTAGCAGACCGATGTATGGTTGTAACAGCAATTAGCCTTACCTGCGTCTTTGATCTTGATATTTTCACACGTAACACAACATCTATTCGTATAGTAGGGGTTGTAACACCAATACTTGTAAAATCCTTTTCTTAACTTCCATAATATTGAACATGTCTGATTGTATTGACTGAAAGTTTCTTGTGCTTCACCCCATGGGCAGACACCTGTAATAGGAAATTCATAGAGAATCTCACCCAAGTGTCTCAAATATATCAACACGAGTCGTGAAAGTCATTAAATCCGATGCTTTGCCGAGTATTTAATAACTTTCATCGACGAGTGTTGATATATTTGATATTCCAAGACACGAGGGTGATATTCTATTTATCACCCAATATCATTTTAAATACATTTAAGAAGAAAAGTGGCTCATCATCTAAAAGATGTGACATCTTTACACTGTGACATCATAGAAATGTTATGACGTCACAATGGTAGTGATGACATTATCAAATATTGGGTTCAAACGATATCTACAGTACTGACATCACAATTGTAGAACAATCAAAAGCGATATCTACAATATTGACATCACAATTATAGAACAATCAAATAAACCACTAATTGAGTCTAGTATCTACTGCGAAAACACAGTATTGGGTGATACATCGTATCATAGATTATATAATCTATGATCGTATCTATCAATCTGTATTGAAACATTGCCAAATGTATTTGATCTCTTCAGGGCAAGAGGGAAGGAACTGTCTGATACACCACTACCAGAATAACAAGCTTCTGTATCGTCGTCACAGCGAAACAAATAATTCTAGAATTGGGGACAACAGACGTTACCCAATGCCCCGGTGAATACGGACAAATGGATTCTTGGAACTGTACTAGAGTCCTACAGTGAATGACTTCTTGGTGGCAACATCCAGAAACTATAGTAGTGGTACAGTGATTTGAACGGCCCCTTGTGTTGATACCTATAAACTGTCCACACGACATCTCGATGTTGGTAACCATATATTCTTGTATAATTTATGATATTGGTAATGACCTTTCGATACTGGTAGCCGGAAACCTTTGTACAAATGGCATCTTGATATTGGTACTCAAAAACTAGTACTAGTACAGTGAATGATCTCTTGATGTTGATAACCAGAGACTATGGTACAGTGAATGACCTCTTGGTGATGATAACCAGAGACTATAATAGTACAGTGAATGACCTCTTGGTGATGATAACCAGAGACTATACTAGTACAGTGAATGACCTCTTGGTGATGATAACCAGAGACTATAATAGTACAGTGAATGACCTTTTGGTGGTGATAACCGGAGACTATAATAGTACAGTGAATGACCTCTTGGTGGTGATAACCAGAGAATATAATAGTACAGTGAATGACCTCTTGGTGTTGATAAACATAGACTATACTAGTACAGGGAATGACCTATTGGTGTTGATAACCAGAGACTATAGTACAGTGAATTACCTCTTGGTGGTGATAACCATAGACTATACTAGTACAGTGAATGATCTCTTGGTGGTGATAACCAGAGACTATAATAGTACAGTGAATGACCTCTTGGTGGTGATAACCATAGACTATAATAGTATAGTGAATGACCTATTGGTGTTGATAACCAGATACTATAGTACAGTGAATGACCTCTTGGTGGTGATAACCAGAGACTATAATAGTACAGTGAATGACCTCTTGGTGGTGATAACCAGAGACTATAATAATACAGTGAATGACCTCTTGGTGGTGATAACCTCAGTCTCATTAAAATTAGATCCGAAACTAACGCTCAAACAGATATATATGACACTCGCTTCGTAAACGGTCTCAGGAAATGGCCATACAAAAC
>JAUTBV010111260.1:0-14263 GCA_032361325.1 Lepetodrilus fucensis
TCGTATCGTGTATCGTATCATGACCTGTGAATCGCAATACGTATCGTATCGTAAGAAAGTGTATCGTTGCAGGCCTAGTTCTGGCTGTATTTTTATGTTCCGTTTATCATGTTTTTATTGAAATATATTATACTGTTCAAATCAAATTCCAATGGTGATAGTATTTCTGAGAGATTCTTAAATTTCCTGAGAAAACCTGTTTAAGAGTGCTGGTTTCCTGACAAGGGTAGGCAGGTCTGTGTCATAGCAAAGCTATATTTGAATAGTTTACAGTGTATTTGGATGATTTATTAGGTCAAAAGCACTAATTGCTGACATTTGCATTAATTTAACCATATCTTGAGACATTAATTTTTACAAAATGACCAATCGCATACTAGACATTTACCATTCATATACAAGTTATTTCTTAAATCATACAGGATTCATGAACATCAAATTTAATGACTATCTGAACATGTCTCCCGAACTGTATTGCAAATGTTGCAATTACCATGAATACTGCTAGCTGCGGTATTGTAGCTATGTTTTCTTTGTGTTTTTAATATGTTTTGTTTGTTTCTTATTGGTACTGTATAGCTACCATGGCTATGGAGAGTCCCTATTGGTATTTGAATGCAGATGGAACAAATTGGATTTAATTCAGCTTTACAAATTGGCAATGTTGAATGTAATTCATAAAAAAAAGTAGGGGCATATTTTGATACAAATTATAACACCACCGATCGAATTTACTTTCACAAATTTTTCTCATCATCACTAAAATATTACCACCACACACCAACACAATCTTTTCTTTTTTCTTTCTTAATATTGCAAAAAAATAAATGTCAATCTACCCACGTCAACAGGAAATAATATTTTAGATAACAAGATTTGAACATGAAATCATTATCTGACAACGGTTTCATAGCCTTGTGATCTTGTGGCCTTGTCTACAGTCAGCAATAGAATCTTACCTTTAAAACATACACTAGCCTGAATAGTGACACAAATATGAAATGTTTGCAGAGAACATGAATGTCCACTAGCCCTTTAGCATTGGGAGAACTGGCCTGGGCTAGTGTTAATTTTTATCCCTAGCTAACAGATGCACTCCATTGTAGGCCATGTTAAATGCATGAGACTGAGGCGGTGAAGCGACGACGACTGAACGCCATGATGGCGGAGGGCCAGGAAGGTTCCACCACCATCAACGGAGAAGTGTTCCGCGTGGAGGAGAGACCCGAGCACGGAATGAAGATATTGCAGGGACTCAACAAGCTGAAGAACGACAAGATACTCTGCGATGTCGCGCTCATTGCCGAAGGAAGTGGTAACAGCAGTAAGTGCTAACAAACACTGATCCAGGAATACTGTCTATTCCTTCTACGTCTATTTTTATTCTATTTTTATTTAAAGGCATAATATCACAGATATTTATTGTTGTTGTGGACTAGTTCTTAGCTATATCTGTAAAGTACATTCACTTGATATCCATAAAATCATGCTTGTACTTCCCAAAAGCTTTCCACCACTTTTTGATCACTGGCCAACATGTATGAGGACGGGTAACTTCTCAGACTTACCAGTCCTCATGTCTGGCAGTGAAATTGTTGGAGTTTTATACACTGGTAATAGTCCCTCATTCTTGATTGTCGCAAAGTGGTGAAAGATTCCCGCAGCGACATTAACGCCATAATCACTCACTCGCCCTCATTCTTGCAAATGTAACTGTTCCAGGGAAGAGATTTGACGTGCACCGTGTGATACTAGTGTCATGTTCCGACTACTTCCGATCCATGTTCACCAGCGGGATGCGTGAGAGCACCCAGAAGGAGATCGAGCTGAAAGGGATCACTGCCAAGGGTCTGGAGAAGGTGCTGGAGGTCATCTACACGTCCACGACCACCCTGGAAGGCGACGACATCTTCGACGTCATAGCCGCCGCTACGCACCTCCAGGTGACGCCCGTCATCGAGTTCTGTGAACGCAACTTCCTCAGCGGCATGACCACGACCAACTTCTACGACTTCATCAACACGGCGAAGCTGTACAGCATGAACAATGCCCTGAAGCAGATCGACATCTTCATCGCGAAGAACTTGATGCAGATCGCGAAAGAGGGTACGCTGCAGCTTCTGACGTATGAGCAGATGCTGAACTGTCTGAACAGCGAGAAGCTGTGCCAGCGCGAGATCGACATATTCCACATCACGTGGGAGTGGCTGAAACAGTCGCAGGCATCGGCTGCCGCGGCGCAGTCGCAGGAGGACCACTCGCCGGCTCTCATCAGACTCATACGCTTTCCGTTGATCAACCCCTCGGACTTGGTGCAACACGTGCAGAGGGTGGAGACAATGATGACCAACCCGGAACTGCGGCAGATGGTCCTGGGCGCCCTCAACTACCACGTGGTGCCGCATTCACAGCCGCTCGTCATGTCTTCCAGCGTCCAGCTGCGCTCGTTCGTGGAGCGGCTGGTGAGTGTCGGCGGCCGGGAGATCCATCCCAACCCGTGTCTACACGACGAGATCCTAGTGTTCGATTCGAAAATCACTTCCAACAGTTTGCTGAACCGCCAGGAGATCGCTACCCTACCTAGTGCTTTGAGTCATATGCAAGTGGTCGTGTACAATAACTTCTTGTACGTCCTCGGTGGATGCACCACGCAGTGCGCGCACGGCGAGTCGGCAGTGAACTCTGTTTTACGATACGACCCACGGTTCGACAGTTGGTTCCAGGTGTGCCCCATGCTCAACAAACGAGCGTACTTCTTTGCGGGCGGGCTGAACAATAAAATATACTCGGTCGGGGGAAAGTTCAAGGACGGCAGTCTGGCCACGGCCGAGGCGTACGATCCCGCAGAGAACACGTGGGAACTGATCTCGTCCATGCCAATGTCGTATCACGCCCACGCGGGCGCAGTGTACAGCGGACATATTTATATTTCCGGCGGGTACAGTGGCAACCACTTCACGCCGGACATGCAGCGGTACGACCCCCAGACCAACCAGTGGGAGGACATGGCGCCGATGCTGACTCCCCGCGGCTGGCATGTCATGTGCGCCACCCACGAAAAGTTGTTTGTGTTCGGCGGGTGCAACTTGAACGTTAATCAACAAGCGCAGCCCGTCATGCAGTCGGAATGCTACGACCCTGCCATCGACCAGTGGACGATAATCGCGCCTCTGTCGATCTCCCATAAGGAGGCTTCATGTGTGGTGTACAATGATCAAATCTACGTGTTAGGGGGGTACAATGTTCAAACCAAAACGGGACAGAAGCTGGTGTCAAAGTATGATATTTACACCGGTATCTGGGAAACGGTTGGGGCATTGCCACGGAGTTTGACGGGGGTGGGGTACTGCACACTGCAGCTGCCGTCGTACAATGTGGATGAAGTGGACTGAGATGTAGGCCGAATAGCCGTATGGACACGCGTGTAAACACCATCGACTCCCCGCGATGATGTCTATAAGATTTCTACCAATTTACACCACGACTTTTTCATAATCTGATACGGTCAAAGTTAATTGTAATTATTATTATGATTAATTATACCTCATCCAAAACCTCATTCTTTCCATCTTATTCCATTTACTAGGAAAGGGAATGTTCAGTTACAACAATACCATAATTACCCTAATAATTTGAACATGAGAAAATAATTACATTTGTAGCTGTTCGCATTATTAGAAAAATACGGAAATTTACAGTGATCAATGTTCATAAATAATTAGGTACGCAAAATATTGTATACGAAATGGTAAGTAAATGAAGGATTGTTTGAGGGGAAAAAAGTCATTGTATTCGAACAATTACGATTTAAATTGTTTTAATTTGTTTAGGTCGGAATATTTTTTTTCCCCGCCAATTAGTTCCGGTGTTCAAACTATTAGATGGTTCGAATTATTTGGGTAATTACGGTAATTAATAAAAATGTTAGCTTCACCTCAACTTCACAAAAATCAGTAAAACAGTCCCAAATGATTCAATGAGGATGTCTGTATGATAGGGTTGCATTAATCATGTTAATGGACCAGAATGAATATTGCTGTGGACATTTATTTCCAGCTGTGCATCTGATGAGCGCAAACAAATGTGTTGACTCGAATTTAACTAGTGAAGGAGCTAAAACTAATGTTGATTTCCATGCCTTCTGTCGCCATTTCTGATTGATAGGCCACTGTTTACTCCGTACATGTGCATCTTGATTTCTGGACTCTACCGAAAGGCAAGACTGGTGATACTAGTGATCATGAATATTTGGTCATGGTGATATTTTCTGTTGTACAAGTTTACTGCAAGGTTTGGCGTAGTATATTGGAATGACGTACTATGCCCACCTTGAATGTTGATTATTATTTTAAAAGTAAGTTTGGATAAACGTACATTCACTCACTGCTAGCTTTAACTGTTGCTGTCACATTGTAAAGAAGGTCTGGTATTTGTTATGTGGAAGCCTTAATGGTAAAGAAAGCCAATATTAATAGATGTACACTTGTAGTTTGACATGAAATACATAGATACCTGTATTTGGTAGAGACATCATGTATGGGTGAAAGTAAAACAATAATTCACTGATATTTGGTAGATTGTATCTTGGTAAATACTTTTCGGGATGAAAAAGAAAAAACAACTTCAATTTCGTAATTTGTAAGTTGCCAGTACCTAACCACGAACAAAATAAAAGTGATTTGTTGGGTTAATCATGTTAATAAAGAACGTTTTATATAGCTAACACCAACTATTTTGAGTAAATATTTTATTCAGAGGGGACACGTACGAAAGATGAAACGGCAAAATAGGGGTATTAATGCATTTCATGCTAAACTATAATATCACTTAATAATTTACACAAATCAGTATAAATTTATAACAGCCTTTGTTTAGTTATATTTATTTATTACTGTAGGCTAAAATGCTGAAACGAGTGGCTATTAGTGATGCATTATTGAAATGTTAACTTCCACATTATCATTACATCGAAAAGTCGGTAGTGTTGTTTGATTTGAATCTTTCGGATTACGCTTGAAATTTTTGGAATGATCTTGGAAAGGAAATTCACAGGCTAGAACTGAAGACTTATGCATCCTAGTTTTATTGAGGTTTGTGTTCTGTGTTTTTAATGAAAATCAATATTTTGCTGTGAATATGAATGTTCAATCATTACCCCAAATCAGCATAATTTTCACCATGTTTAACCATATGAGCAGTGATATACCTCAATACAAACTTATAGCTAACACAAAGGGCTAATATCACTTTTGTACTGGATCATCTTATGCCAAATCATAATTGAACAGGAATATTTTCCTCTACAAATATGTAATTTATTTTATTTTTGTATTTCAGTAAAAATAAACTCCTTTTTTTAAAGATTTTTTATTTTCTTAAGTTTTCTATATCAACTTCTCTTGGTTATGGTATTTAGTATACATTATTTACTTACAAAGATAAACGAACACCTTCAATGATGCCTTCAGTATTTGTTTACAGCATTGAACCATGATGTCAACATGTATTTTCACACAGAATACCATACTATAATCAAGGTACTAGTAATCGATTAATTAATTATAAACTCCATGTACTGGTACTAGTAGTAGTACAGTACTACTATTAGTATACTCTCCAGTTTATTCAATATTTAAAGTTTGATTTCTTTTTCGAAAGTGGGTAACCAAATGGGAAATTTCAAATGTTTATTCCTTCTAGATGCAATAAAGCAAAACTCATTTATCTACGTTTCTCTCATGTGTTGATTTTTATTTTATTTATCCTTTTCCTTGTCTAGTATGAAACATTCAGCCAATATAGGTAAATCAAAATACATTAGCCAAATATTGGCATATTTGATTATAATTTTGTTTCTTTTGTTTATTTGTATTGCATGTATTATCCAATTATAGTCTTCAAAATTCCTTCCCATCTTCGTCGCAAATTGTTGAAAGATTCCTGCAGTGACGTTAAACTCCATATTCACTCACTCACTCCTTACCATCTGACCTCTCACGACAGGTATCTTTTTCCTTTCACTACGACTATTTAAATTTAAGAAACTACCAAATGACCCAAAAATACTGTTCATGAAATATACGCAACAGTGATATTAACCCTTTCAACATTGATGGAGCCTGTCCCACAGAAACAGGAATTATAACTCTTCTAGATCTAATCGGACCACAAGATTACGAAGCCTTTTTGAGTACGATTTCATGCTCAAGTTTTGTTCACAAATCCCCATGTACAATTTGAGCTTAAATGTGAAATTATACTTGAAAAGCTTCGTAACCTCGAGGCTGTGGTGCATGCTCTAGGGCACGGCCTAATGTATATGAGTCTATGAGTAATTTATACCACTACTGCCAGTATGGCTGAATATTTAATGAAACAAAATTTTGATTGGCACTGATATTTAACCAATATGTGTTGTGCTATGCCATGTAAGTTATTGACGATAGAGTTAGATTTAATTACCATACTGTATACATGTATGTAACATGCATTAACAGTTTTACCAAGGGCAGCACTTGTATACTTGTCCTTAGTATATCTTGTTATGGTAATCCTCATATGGTTTCATTATTTATCATTCTTGTAGCCCAATCTACCGTTTTGAAATTTTGTGATAATGTAGAATACACCTTGCCCGAAAGAAAAATGTCCTTTTGAAATTTTGAAATATTTGGTGGAATGGTACATGTATTCTAAAATATTGGGAGCATTATAAGAGAAGAAAACTATTCTAATTTGATTTACAATTGAAATAGTACTGTTACCATGGTTATGCTGTTGTCAACGTTTGGAACCTATGCAACCGCTTCTCTTTGTTTTTATGCATACAATAGTAAAAATACCAGTGGTATTCTGTAAAATGTGTACCCACTGGTTGTTCAATTACTGTAAATCATGAAATTAATGTGAGCAGAATATTAATGCGAAAAATGCAACCGCCGTATTGTCAAATTTAATGTAAGACCGGGGGGGAAAACATGTATGGAGACATGACCGTTCACATTTTATTGGTGTCGCATTTATGCCTAAAATCTAGAGGTCGCATTAAATTAGTGACGCATTAATTTCGTGATTTACTGTATCTTGTATTGTATCAGGTTGCTTTTCTATTACAGGTACTCTATTTGCATAATTGAGTATGCGTGTACCATAAAAGTTTGCATACATTGAACATAAGCTACCAAAGATGGATCTATTGACTGCTAAAACTGGTTATTTGTATTCATTAATGATAGATGTTTATAAGGTAAATGTATGGACTTTAGCAAGGTAAACATGATCATAAAACAAATTGTTCAAGGTAGATATAATTTTTTTACTAAAATATATTTGAAAAGTTTACCTTGAAATGTCGTCGTCATATATTTGTTTCAATGTTCAGCAACAAATCTCATCGCAAATGAGTGAAAGATTCCCGCAGCGATGTTAAACTCCATATTCACTTACTCACTCAGCAAGAAATCACTTGCTACCTTGCAACAACAAAAATGAATAAACTTGCATATGCTCGCTTGTTATATTGTTAGGACACAATTGGCTGAAAACTTCCAAGTGACTAATCTAATGTCTAAAAGCTAATGTGCTAAAATATCGGGGTATGCATAATAATTGAAGGTCTCATTAAATATTATGTGGGTGGGGAAGGCATACAATCATGTATGATTAAGCTCTCATAAAACATGAGAAAAGGCAACACTTCTTAAATCTATACATCACCAAATGTCCAGTATCCATTAGGCATTTTCCAACCACTGCAAATGGGTGAAAGATTCCCGCAGCGATGTTAAACTCCATATTCACTCTCACTCCAACCACCGAGCTATCATGCTGCATTAAAGCTTGCAAACTGTTCTGCAGCTTGGCTAGAAGTTAATTATTGTAGTTGTTACATTAGACGAATGCTAGGGCTTTGTTACTATTTATTACCTGATCAACTGTTCACCTTTGGACTACATTCATGTTTCACGAAAAGAGAGGAAATACATACAACTTTGTGGATGCCTTGAAACTATGTACCATGTGCATCTATTCTAGTTCACCATAGAATAGTTCTTGGATTTATTTATGATCTATTTATTTTGAAGATTTTATCATTTGTCAATTTTCCCTGGACTATTTTTTTTTTAAATTAAAGAAAATGAATTGGCATCAACATCTGTGACCAGGACTATGCTAAACATGCATTATAACTTTTCTGACCGCAAACCAATGTTGACTAGATTCCTTTATGAGATGTTGAAAGTGGCCATTTAGAACTATGTGAATGTACGAAATGCGTTGTAATATTGAAGTAAGGGTAGACATACCTGTTTTTTTTTGTGAAGCATGTCAATAACAATGAGGTTTATCGTTCCCTTGCAGTATTGTGATAGGTGAATACCGATGTACATAATTGTACATAATCATTTCTGTTATGCCATGTTTTCTTTGACAGGAATACTCGAACCATGCTGAGTTAATGGTTTAGGCTGGTACAGTTAAAATGTTACCTTGGATATTTTGTTCAAACTTTTCCTGAAGATTTTTATGATGGCATTAACACTTGAGGTTCAATAAGGACACTGAGACTCAGTGAGAAAAAGCAAACCTTTGTCCCGAAAATATGCAATTTATTGGTACTGAGAAAAAACATGCACGCAGAAGAAATATTTATTAGAGTAAGATCCCGGGTCTTCGGTCAAATACAATAACCATTTTAACCCTCTCCCTGCTGGATTAGGCATAGACACTGCTCTTTAGGGCATCTCTGGTTATTGCCTCCAGCAGTGAGAAGGTTAACTTAAGTTTAGGTACACTGACTGATGAAACTGAAGTTTAAGTACACTGACTGATAACCCAGGACCTTGATCTATTATTAATAATGTTGTATGTCATGACACTGCATTACTAAATGGGGTTTATGATAATGCAGCATTAGTGTTTCGTACAGGCAAGTCTAGTCTACTATAATAAACGCATGCTATAGGTCATTGCAGCGACAATTCCCTACTTATGTGGTGTTCAAACAGGATAAAACCTATATTATTTAGGATATTGATTGGCGAGGTAACTTTTATAAATTCTATGTTTTCCACTTTGGATATTTCAGTAAGACTAGCATATTTATAATTGTAGATTAATTAAAAATCAAGCTTAAATTAAGATGTAATTCTCCTCACATCAATGATCATCAAGCATGGGTGAAAGATTCCCGCAGCAACGTAAAAAAAGAACTTGCTCATCTTGATGGAATGATCTTTCTTTTACACCAACATGCATATTTCTTAATAACTTAATTATATTTATTCTGAAAAGTTTGGGTACTGCAGGGATAATAACTTTAAAACGTACTCTCCCAAATAGTGATACAAATAACAAATGTTATAAATTTCTACTCGCCCGTAGGATACCTTTAGCATTAGGGGAAATGGTCCGTGTGAGCGGGCGAGTGTTAATCGTGAACGCTGGTACTGTGCAGATACAAGAGATACAATTGGGCGAGACAGAATCAGTTCTTGCTGTATGTAGTACCATTACCTCAAGGCAACATCTTGGCAAAGTTGGCAGATGTACAAACATAATAACTATGCCAGACATACAACTGGTGTACCTGTATATTGCATATATTGCATGACTGTGTTAGAGCCATGCTATACTAAGACGAAGATGTACGTTGCAAATATCCATGAGTTTCAGGTTTCCAGTCGTCGAGGGAAACCAAAATGTAAACATCACAGGAACTTCTGTGGGTTTCATATCGGCTGTTGTCATGACGGAAATACTAAAAGTAGACTTTGTATCAGCTTCTCAGAGGTGTGGTGTTCCTGGTTTTGTCACAAGGACACACCGCTTAGATGAATGTTTCTTCAGACATTTATTGCCAGTTAAAAGTATGCTTAAAGATCTGTCATATTAAGAAATTTATTGGGAAGAAAAGCAATGATTGGCAAGATTCAAAACATGTCTAGCTTGTTAATGGTGATATCCTGATTGTGGATGGTCCATTGTGGATTAGTGTTCTGATTGTGGATTAATGTCGACTATGTAGCTGTGTTTGTTTTTGAACACTTGTTGCTAAGGGTATCGCTTCTCGAAACTGGCGATTGGGCATATATGAGAGCACCATGGTCTCGTAGTTTATACAATGAGCTTCGAGAAACGATACCTTGAACACTTGAAGCTACAACTAATTGTAAGTAATATTTCAAGGACCCGCTAGAAGTGTAAGTCCATTGGATGAAACACTTTATCATTACAATCCTTGAGAATCTGGATAAAATCCAACAATTAAAAATATATATACCGGTACCGTAATGAAATAATAAATAAAAAAATAGATGTAATATAAAGTGTTTCTGACAGACTTGCACTCCTAGCGGCTCCCATAACATTTTACTTACACTCGTTTGTAGCTACAAGTGTTCTGAGCAACAAGGCCCGGGTCTGAATTTAAAAGTAAAAACGTGTGCCAACTAGTCTGATTAGTAGACCTTCCCTTAAATGTTGAAATTAATTAAAATGCCTGAAGGTGCTATAAGTAGCTATGTATTTCTGTCACAATTTCAGCAACTATATGAAAGGCTTTGTTAAGAAGTTTCAGTCGTGTATGTTTTTGTTGACTACTTTCTGTGATATGTGAAAGACCATGTATCGCAGAGCTCTAAAAGTTGTGGTTTTGAGCATTGAATTGAATTGCATTACATGTCCATGTAATGCCGAAGGAGACATTATACCTAAACTCCAAAATGTTGTTCTTGCTTCTAAAGGTGATTTTATAAAATGTAAACCTTACTGTAATATACAGTAGTAATAAAAGATGGAAAATATTTATCTGATGTTATCATTTCAATTTCATCGTTTTTACATATCTAACTGATATGTTGCTAAGGGTATCGCTTCTCGAAACGGCTGTCCATGTTTACCATGGACAGCAGTTTTCTAGACCGTATTTCCTATGAAGACCATACATTGATCGTCACAAATGGGTGAAAGATTCCCGCAGCAACGTTAAACTCCATATCCACTCACCGTAAATTGACATTATGGTAGAACCACAGGCACTTGAATCAGGCCATTATTTTATTAAATATATATGTATATTCTTTTCTTATTGTAGTTTTATTTAAAATATATTCTATAAAAAAAATAAAAAATTTAAAAAAGATTTAAAAGATATATATATATATTGTCATTGACGACATAAATATTTATGTCGTCGTTGACGATTTATATATATTTTTGTAATTTATTTATTAATTTTCTTTTTTATAGAATATATTTTAAATAAAACTACAATAAGAAAAATATATATAAAAAAATATACATATATATTTAATAAAATAATGGCCTGATTAAAGTGCCTGTGGTAGAACCTAGCATAAATGTCTTAATTGTAGCCATGATAGAATGCAATGTCTCCACTAGCATTAGATACGTCATCCTTGGTTTGTCAGTACCATTCCATGCTTGCAGGTTTATTGTAACACTATGGTGTTGTAGGTGTTGCAGCTTTCCTTCCAGTATACATTGACAAGCTGTAATATGAGCAAAATAATCTTGCAAGCGGTTCAAGACCCACAAACATTTCTCATTTCCATGGTCTGCACATAGAAGTAATCCGACGCCAAGGCTTTCATCATGGAAGACTGCCATGGGGTACCGGGTAGTTGAAATATTTATTCTAGTATGCACCACAGAAAAGATACACCACTGGTAAAATTGGGCTTCCAATTTAAGACACTAATTACTTTAGCTCTCAATGTAGTCCAGAAATCCAGACGTCTTATTATATTGCATCATATGCATTTAGCTATATCGACATATAGAGCATAGCAGAAGCATTATGGAGAAAAAGCATCTTTGTCTAGTACTCCCAATGTATTGCGTCCATTTGTTAATACACCATGGATAAGATAGAGGTCTATAGAAAATAGTAAATCTGCAGCACACATAGTTCCAGGTTTTTATCCCACAACAGACATACCTCAGAGATCACCGAAATACTTGTATTGTACAAGTGCATTATACCCGTACAAATAGACTTCTCAATCAATAACCTCATCACAAATGTGGGAAAACATTCCCACATCGACAATTAACTCCATAATCATTCTCAGTCAATAACCAATGCAAATATGGTGAAATGCTTCTACTATAAATTTTAATAAATATAACAAAATTGGTTAAATATAAAAAACATTCAATATAGTATCTCTGTCACAATTATACCCATTCTGGTTTGCTTACTATGCTGTACATCTGTCAACATACACATGCACCAAAAACTAAAACACAGTAGACTATGTTGATCTATGAAATATATGTACACCTCCATTGGGCTATCTAAAATATACATCTTTGCAGGCACCATTTGCTTTTGATTCGTTTTCAGAAAAGCATTGAAATAAATTAAATGTATCTGCAATTTCTTAGAAAATAATAAAAATTGTAATTGTAACTAAATTAGCCATGATTACATACAATATAAAAAAGTGAACATCGATCACACAAAACATTAATGTATTACACCCAGTTACCTATT
Source organism: Lepetodrilus fucensis (assembly GCA_032361325.1). Classification (NCBI taxonomy): domain Eukaryota; kingdom Metazoa; phylum Mollusca; class Gastropoda; order Lepetellida; family Lepetodrilidae; genus Lepetodrilus; species Lepetodrilus fucensis. The sequence continues at coordinate 12,521 of JAUTBV010111260.1, forward strand.
AACATAATCAAGAAAGTTATTCACTAGCACTAAAACTAAAGCATATATCAGTAGCAGATCATTACATTTCAAAACCTAGATACATATATGTATATAAAAAAAATAGAATTTTACGACATTCAATGGATATCGCACAAATCCTTTGCTGAAATATGTAAACTTCAAAAACTTTGATGACGAGTTCTCCAGTCACCTAAACACAACCCATTGCATAGACAAACATTTGCCAAATCTCATTTACTAGTAAATCCTGTAAAATTATGCAGTTGTACTACACTAATGTTATGCTAAGTATTTTACAAACAAATTCAAATATATTAATATCACACCATGATAATGTTCACATTGGTCAAAAGTTAGCACTAGAACATAATAAATCTGCCTGCATCTCCCCTCTAGATGTTCTCTCTGTACTTTCTATCCGAGACATGTGCGGTTACAAAGGAGCAACACCACACAGTGTTCTCGGTGTCCAGGACATATTCCAGCGAAATAGGTGGTGCAGACGGCACAGACACAATCCAACATGGCTGCCACTGGCAATTTACTCTGTGCTGTGCTTGTTCACTCCATTCTAAAGAACAGCACATGTACTGGACATGTGACAGAACATTAGAAAGGAGCATGCCCTAACTCACTAACGTTATGCTAAGTATTTTACAAACAAGCTCCAATATATTATATCACACCATGAAAATGTTCACATTGGTCAAATATTAGCACTAATACATTAACTTTCTCTGTATCTGCCCTAGGGAAGGTTAGCACTCTTGACTATATTTCTATCCTAACCATAATAAAACACATTTCTCTGGCTGGCAAATGCTACTCTGGTGGCAGTGTTTATAGTCTTCATGTGTGTCTATTAATATAACTAACCCATGAAAACATTTGTTATTAACAACCACAGTATATATCTGCATCCTACATGGCTACCGCTTCTGGAAATCACAATCACAGAATGAGAAGATGTGATTAACAATTAGGTGGAGCAATGCATGCCGACGATAGCACTTTGATCTCTAACTACCAGGAAATACAGGGGTTTGAAGGCAAGGGATCGAACAGAGTTGTCAAGCTGAGTTAGATCACAAGATATTCTCTCTGCTTGACTAGGCACACTCTGCTCTTGATGGCATCTCTGGTTGCCTCCAGCATGGAGAGGGTTAAGACTTAAACATCACTTCAGAAGCATATTAAAGTCACCAACCAAAAAAAAATCTGTAAAAGAAAGAAAATGAAACAAAATTGGCAGTACAATTCATGGTACAAACATGAAAGACATTGGTTTTTTTCACACTGGAATTGATGGGATCCATCATCACTGGGTGATCGTCTGTCGTTCCACGAGTTTCCGGAACATTCCGTCCTGTATCAACATGAGCTGATCGTAGCTGCCAACTTCTGTGATCCTCCCTTCGTTCAGCACGGCGATCTGGCGGGCGGTTTTGATGGTGGACAGTCTGTGGGCGATGGTGAGGACAGTCCGACCCACCATCAGATGCTTCAGGGCCTCTTGCACCAGGTATTCACTCTCAGCATCCAATGCACTGCAATGTAGAGATCTGAGTGTGTGAGGGACTGAACCATCCTCGAAAATCCAGGCCATTATGACTACACTAACCTCCGTCAAATACCCTGGGATCACTGTCTATATAGAACTCCATTTTCTACTACTGTTCGCCAGTTTGAATATTTTAATAAATTATATAAGCAACCAATCAGAGACTAGACATGCGACTG
>JAUTBV010111271.1:0-14263 GCA_032361325.1 Lepetodrilus fucensis
CTACTACTACTACTACTACTACTACTACTACTACTACTACTACTACTACTACTACTACTACTATTACTACTACTACTGCTACTACTACTACTACTGCTATTCATAATAATATGAATATGAATATCATTATGAATATGAATATGAATATAAATAATAGTAACCGTAATATAATAATAATAATAATAATAACAATGGCAATGCCAATAATATGCTAATACTGATGCCCATGCTAATAATAATAATCATAATAATAATAATAATAATAATAATAATAATAATAATAATAATAATAATAATACGATACATCGGCTATGACCTTCGTTCAACCATATGCCACGTGACTAGTAACTTTATATTATACTAGTATATACTGGGGATATATTATGTGTGACAGTGTATTCTTAGGCTCATCGATTTTGCAACTGCCATACATATTTTAAGCCCATTAAGTGACGGAAATAGTAACAAAGTACAAAGTACAATATCTATATCCATATTAACAGCAGCATTCATACTCGCAAACGATTGTAACATGATAGCATTTGAGAAGAAAACGTTATGGGCAATAACCATGTAAACTATATATACATATATATTTATAGTACTGTTGTATCATATGTAAGTATGTAAGTACTCCACGCAGGTCTTATGTAGTCGGCTTATATTGTCAAAAAACAACAACCCAGAAATACTATGTTCTTCCTACATAGGACAATAAGTCATCATAGAGAAATCGATATTCTCAAAGATAGCATTCATTTGACATTGATAAGCTTTTATAAATGCAACATTTATTATTGGCTGTATTCAACACAAGTTTGAATACATTATGCATAATTATTTTATTATTAATGTGTCATTGTGTGTGTTACGTGGCAACACTTTGAATTATTAATTATACATATGACTGTGTCAAAGCATTCTCTACTTTATATATATGTTAAATTGAAAACAAAATATATTGAAGATTATATTAAATGATTGAATATTATTTAAAATACAATAACATATGTTTGGAATGTCTATACAACCTTTACAGACTGTTTAAGTATGTGCATGCTTGTGAAAAGTTTTACGAGACTCTGGTACTGTCAAATCACGCTGTACGTTTAGTTATTTACTCAGGAAATTATCTCCCCCTTGTAGCTAGAGGGCAGCGGTGACATCACTGATCAAAATCCGTCCTATGTAACAGGTCTCCATTTGTAACCATTCACAAACATTATAAATTATTTCTGAATCCGTTATGCGATTATATTTATGCTGTTTTATGTTATTATTATTGTTTTGTATTTAAAAATGGAGGAAACCGAAATGAAGAAAGCTTGTATTTTTGTTTAAAAAAACCGTTGCAGAATTGCTGAAATTGATATCAGGTTTTGAAACTTTATAATCAATGGTTACACATAGTTATACAGCAAAGAATATGATAATTTGTTTTCCAAGCTTGCATGTATGCTTTAGCTTTAAAGCAACAGTTAAATTCAGTAAGACTGTTCGGACCTTTTAACACACCGTACGGTAACACGATATATTAAAGGTATACACTCATTATTACTATTTCCATATTTTAATTTTATTTCGCGATAGAAAATACGATAATGAACCTATTGAAAACCAATATGAAATGCGGGATATGTAGATTTGTTCATGTTGTTGCCCAATATACTTGTGCAGACAAATCAAATGTGCATAATACTTTTAGATAAAATACGCTTGACCATGACCTACGCCAACAGAAAGTGATTCTGTGCCTTTAATGTACCCAGAATGTCATGCATTTGTTATTTTAGCGTTATAATTAAAGAATCCAATACAATTTAAATAATGAACACGAAGAGACATCAATTCTCGAAAATCACACATATTGATATGAACAAAAGGGCATACAGTATTATGTATATTATATTAAAACGAACAAGTTTTAAATACTGACTCGACACATACAAAAAATACCACAAGACAAACACCAGGGCGTAGTCTGATATTTGTGTCTGTCAAACGAGAAATTTCTTAGGATGGTATACACGCAAAGTGATTATAGGCCTTGTTAATCACCCTCAAATTATCAATTCTCGTTCTCTCCCTTTAGCTATAGATACAGATAGTACACATTAAGCTTAGCAATGAGCAATTATACATCCAGTCTGATAGCCTCTTGGTATTTCTGTGTCCCAAGAATGCGCCCGTATCATTCGGGCGCTACCCTGGCATGCAGCGTTATGACGTCATCACGTGTGTTCCCACAATACCGCTGATTCCAATTTTGAGTCTCACCTGAACTTTGACCCTGACCTCGCTTTGATGTACTGTACTGCGCATGGCGAGAGATGAATCGAAGTTTAATTCAATTTGATAGTGTAGCTGTTCGCTGGTAACGATGCCCCCTATTATTTGTTTTCTCTGATTGTTTTCTATTATTGTTTTCTATTACCTTTTTTTTCTATTATTGTTCTTTTTAAAACTCTCATTTCTTTAAATTTTTATTAAAAGGAACACTAATTAAGATCGTCACACCATTTATTTTAAACCAGCTCAAATAGCTGACATCTACTTCACTTAGTGTCGTCTTACCATGCAACAAACTATCCATGAAAACAAAATCGTCAGGTTGTCAATTCCATAAACCTTTTCTCGTTAATGTGGAGAAAAATTGGCCCATGCCTTCACATTACATACATCTATACTGCATTCTACCAATTGCATTGTAAAACAGAAAAGTTGGTATTCATGTCATCACTGATCAGAAAACTAACTGGAAATGTTACGCTGTTCTTACGCTGTTCTTGCGTGTACTGTCATATCATATGACCTTTGTTGACTGCTTTGCAGTCTTAGGGATTAAGGCCCGTAAGTTGACACGAGATAGCCCGAGATTCATTCACCATCCGGTGACATAAACCAGTCAAACATCTAAATGCGCTACACATTGACGATATCCAATTGTGACCTCACAAGAAAACGTCACGATTTCAACGTCATTCATAGCAAACGTCGACATTCTTCCTGTCACCGGAAATGACCCCGACGAGACTTACTGTCCCTATAGAGCCGACAACTTCCATTACCATAATAATTATGACCTTGAACACGTTGTAGGTTCCAAACAGTTATATTATAAGCTATAGATCTACTTACTTTCTTTCAGTATTGTATGTATAGGCCTACAGTATAGTTAATTCAATGGATACGTTTTAGCGCAGCCTATGTGAGCGGTGTACACGGGTTATTTAAAATAATGTATTAAGTCCAAATGTCATACTTTATAAATGTTATTATTTGCCTTACTAAATGTATATGTATTTATATCTTCAGGTACTAAATGGTCCCTTAGCGGCTAAGAGAGCTTCGAGAAACGATACCCTGTTCTGAAATCAAGGCTGAACATCTTGTAGTGTCAACCTAGGCAAGTGGCTTAGTTCGAAAAGTGTATCCTTTTACCAAGCAATGAATTGTTTTCTAATCTTAGCCTTACCTTTTATGTCGCCAAAGCTTGCAATAGCATTTTAACCAATCGTCGAGTTCGTTATAAATAGTACTAATGTTGACTTTTATTGTAAATTTGATGTACATACAAGTTTATCTTTTTGTATAATGTATCATTAGTCTCTCATAAATCGCAGAGCGATTGGTCTTAGACAATTTTAATTGCAAGGTTACTATCTGGAATAGTAACCTTGCAGTTAATAACCGTGGTCCGTTCCACTTTGCCACAGTTATTTACTGCCTGATGAAGTCTGTATAGTTGCAGACGAAACGTCGTGGTGTATATCTATAGTTTTATGTACATAGACATTTCATTTATATTTATAGTTTTTGTGATTATTTTTACTTCATGCTTATGATATACAACTGGAATTAACATGCATTTCAGCATACATGTCTAAAGCGTTGTCAATATCAAATGTTGTAACCAAACCATATTACAAAATATATGTTCTCAATTCTGGGGGGGGGGGGGGTGCAAGCCGGGTAAGCCCCCTCTCCTGGATCCGCCTCAGGTAGTAGTAGTAGTAGTAGTAGTAGTAGTAATAATTATTATCCTAAATACATCGTTTATACAGGAATATGCCAAATATATACTCAAGAAAGTAAATCCCTTACATAATATAGAGTATACTATCAGTAGATAAATCAGCTGCACACTTTACCAACATTTGAGCGAGTATGCTACGTGTAATGATCCATAGCATTGGTACATTTTGTCGGAACAACGAACAACTTACTACGGCACCACCGTCGAGTAGTTTTCATCCACGAGAATTAGCAACCTATGACAAGTTAGCACTACCTGTTGCGGAGGCAGGATGATTAGCCAATATCAGTTTGGAAACCATATCAACAACACATGAAGATTAATGTTACGCGCATTGCAGCAATTCACGATGATGACAATGAGTATGATGAAGATGCTTAATAATACTGATTGCAATTGATAACTGATGATGATTATGGTGATGGTGATGATGATGATGGTTGTCATGATGATGATGATGATGATGATGATAATGATGAAGTTTAATGATCATTTGCATTATCATCAACGATTCATCACCATCACCACCATCATCATCATCATCATCATCTTCTTCTTCTTAATCATCATCATCATCATCATTATTATCACCCTCATCGTCATCATCATCATCATCACTACCATCACCACCACACCATCATCATCATATTATTATTGTTATTATTATTAATCATCATCATCATCATCATTATTATCATCATCATCATCGTCGTCGTCATCATAATCATCATCACCACCACCACCATACCACCATCATCATCATCATCATCATCATCATCATCCTCAATGTTGCTATTATTTTGTATTGCCACGGGCAGAGGATAAAGATATTCCATCTATCGCGACATGATGAAACAATTTGTCTCAATTGCTAATTGCTGCAATTGCTAATTAGTAACGAATCGTATTTAAAATGTCACCGTCATTCGTTTACGGGAGTTGACCCTTTAGAGTCATTTGGAGGGCGTCCTTTCGAGAAATTATTGCGATAGCATAAGTATTGCATCAGTGTGGAGTTGCATGCGATATGTTTACAAGAAAAACGTGTTGACGCCAAATACGTTTACCAAGTTTTCACAACGTCCGGTCACCGCTGTGCAAGTCCAATAGTTGACTCCTAAGCGGTACTGTAGAGGTACACCATTATGATGACAATTTGTGAATATAATACATATAATAGAATAATGTATTGATAATCTGACGTTATTATGACCGGTTTACATTGCTATCGATGGCGTTTGGAAACGTCCTTCAGGTTAACTTCTTCTGCTCAGCAAGACCTACTCTTTGATCTGACAATCTGTCCAAATTACATTCATTGGATCTGTGACAGGACGAATAAAAAATATTTGAATTATTGAAAAAGGATAAAACACGGTTTGAAATAGTTCCTACCGAAAGGTCTGTGCATTGATGGGACAATGCCAAGATTTAAGTGATAACATTAAAATAGAAATAGTAATAAACTACTCATACTCATACTACAAAGTTTACCATTGACATGCCATCCTACCATTTCATTCTCTCCTGGGTGAAATGTAATCAAACAATCCACTAATAAATAATCGTTGTGGTTAGGTAACGTTGATTTATATTTGTTTTTTTGTTTTGTTTTTGTTTGTATAACTTCTCTAAAAATCAAAAACAGTTTTAATGTTTCGCTGTATTTGACTTAACTTTCTACATTTATTAACTCGAATTGAACAAAGTACATTTGCGTCACACTCTCAAATATGAGTTTGATGAGCTGGTTTAAAAAAACAAAAAGTAGTCTATTACGTTTTCCAAAAGAAAAGAAAATACAATCGCGTAAGAAACCCAGTTAGCAATGTTTTGTTTTTGTTTCTTTTCATACACTAGACTCTAGTTCTTAACTAAATTATGGCGCTATGCCGTTAGTTGGCTCGCTTTACGCAGCATGTGTTGAAACTCTAATTCTTGTTAAAGGTCGCAAGGGTTACTGGAGCATCTCACTATAACCTGAGTCTGAACAAAACGCAACATTCCTGTTTATATGTAGGGGTCTTTTTAGCATACTGACATAGGGTAAAGCTAATGTTATTCCTACTGTTTGCTTTACCATATGCTGGCATCGAGGTTTGCCTTGGTCAAACGGCTGCCTGCCAAGTGTTAAGAGAAAACGTGTCTGGACACGTTCCCCGTACAATCAGGACATTATTAGAACAGATCGGTGTTAAGATTGACACTGGCATGAATTGGAATTGGTGTTAGGATTAAAACGGGCTTGAATTTAAAGTGGTGTTACAGTTGATTGAACATGACAGTGTTATGGGTAAGAGTTTTTTTTATGTCTTGTGGCTTATTTCTGGGATTTCTTTAACGTTGTTTCAGATGGTTGTTATAGACGGTAATGGTTGATAATCTGATGGGTTTTATTACCTTACGGGGGTTATTTAAAACGTTGTTTCACAGCTTGCCACTGGCACTTTGGTTGGGAGTCGATGGTAAAGAAAAACAGCAACATAACATTACGGAATGACCCAAACACCAGGGCGGATGCAGATGAAGAAATGGGTGTACTTTTCATTACACACATGTCATTTAGTTGATATTTTATACAAGTGAGGCTGTATATTCGCAGTTTCCCAGAATGACCCTTGCACCAAGGCGGATGCAGCTGAAGAAATGGGTGGCTTTACTTTTCACGACATCCATATCATTCCAGCCACTCTATTCTACATGTGAGGCTTTATTCGAATTCTCCCAGATAAGTAATTCTAAAGACTCTTGCTCCCTTCCCATCGAAGTTGAAAGCCAATATTTTACTCATGTATATGCCATTCTTACGCTGATGCCTTTCTGTATATTCGCGTTGGTGTGTAGTTACTATTTAAAAAGCTCAAAGGAATGTAAGGAGGTTTTCAAAATAAATATATAAATATATTATGTGATCACATAAATTCACATCTTTGAAAAAGAAATTTATTTTTTTTCTTTACGAATTTACTTTTTACCTTTTAGCCATTATTCCAACTATTCCACCACACATGTCATTGGCATTAACATCAGTTTCTCCCAAAGAGAAAGATACAATAAAGTAATGCGTTATTGCCCAATGAAAATATCCTTTCCATACGACTATCCTTTCGACCTTGGTATGTACGATATTTTGCTAATTAGAACCAACAGACAGCTTAGATGAGCTCGTAATTAAGCAAGTCATAACACGAATAAATACGTGCACACTCCCTGTCAAAATATGTACATTGCTCTACCACAGCGTCATTGTATTCATACGTTGAGCTATGCTATAATTCAAGGTGAACGATGCTATAATTACAATGTGAACATGTTGGTTTTAGTGGCTATACATTAGTCATTTTGGAGGACAGCGTTTTGTTTTTGTATTATGACAAGAATATTGTTGTAGTTTAAACTGAGATGATGGGCACGTTCTTGGCACGCTTGTGGCGCGATCTGTTCCGAGTACTGGTCTGGCCTGAGTTTCATGAAAGTGTCGTACCTATTATATATTTGTAGTCCAGTCCACAGAGAAATCGTAGCGCTACGAGAGTCGTAACTCCTTAGCAACTCCATTCTAACGTATAGGAGTTACGACTCTCGTAACGTTACGATTGTTCTGTGGAACGGTCCCGTGAATCGAGATTTACGTCTGGCCCCGAGATAATTACGAAACGTTCTGAGAATGATTTCATACTCAACGTAATTTTGTTCATAAAACGTCATGTGACGTCATAGCCTGAGTAAGTGTTTGTGTTCATATTATGACGTCACATGACGTTTCATGAAAATAATTCTGAGTTGAGTATGAAATCGTAATATCGGGCCCTGGACTACGGTACGACTATTTCATGAAGCGCATGTCTGGGCGTGTCTGGACGTGTCTGGACGTGTCTGGAAGTGTATGGAAGTGTCTGGACTCTTTCAATTTGTTCTTTGTCAGATGAACTATTTGCTTTCTGACGTTAGATTGCTGTTTTCTCCTCGCGTTGCTTAGTTAGAGTTCCATCCGGATCTAAATTCCAAACTGCACCACCTCTATAACACCTACCTCCACACACCACCCAAATACCTTACACTAGCCACTCCCATTACGCCCAATACTCTCCACTGTCTGTGTGTGGGGAAACCCACTACCCACATCCACATTATCTTCTTGCCCCATCTCGCCACGGCCTTATCATTAATGGGTCAACAAATTCATGTTTATTAAGTCTTCCAATACTCAACAGGTACTAATGAATAATTAAATACACGGTACATGAAACGATGGACCGACAAACTATCCTGTGTGAGTTAGATGATGTCCTAGTAACATGTTGGCATCGTTGGACAAGGTACTATGCCACACTTGATATCCGGACACCCATTATGTTTTGAATTCCAATTGTAAAGCCATTGCTCTCATGTATACACTTGCCTCCTCAGCCCTGTACCCGTAGTCTCTGAGGGTGAAAGTAAATTAAATAGTTTACATATAAATTATATTGACTGGTATTATAATTATGTATATGAAATAAGCCAATGGAATTATAAATATGCTCTAGGGTATATTATGAATAGGAGTATTTGGGTGAAAATAAAGACTGACACAGCTTAATGGTACATGTATTAGCTTGGAATCTGTCTATGCAAGAATTGAATGTTGAATGTTATTCGTTGACATGGAATTAAGACATATGGAAACAATGAAGAAGTATCATTTTCAAATAATTCCCGCAATCCTGAAATCATAAATCCCAATGATTTGAAACATCTGCATCGTTATTGCTTCCCATCCTCTTACAAGAAAGATAATTTAATTTGAAGGCTCATAATCTATCAGAGACAGGTCTATTATATGTACAGGCACCCCCTGTTGCTCCTAGCAAAAACAAGGTTAAGAGTTCAAAGACGGTTACTCTATTTCACGGACAATATGCTGCCTAAAACACGGACATGCTCGGTTGATATTACAACGGCTGAGCCGGTCAGACGGTAGAGTTCACGTTCCGGTGCCAATAATTCCCAGATCACACTAACCGTTTCCAAAGGCGACTAGGGGTTTTGTGTTGTCTAATTCCACTTTCAAAGATCTCCGCTTACCTGATGCGCTCTTGTTTAGTACAGACACTTAACACGTGACTAACCGTGAGGTGGTTTCAATAGTGTTACATAACTAAGTACGTAACGTTAGGATAATGTTACCATGCAAGTTGATTAAGATAATGATGACTCGCTTTGCAGTCAGCAATAACTGCTACTGCACTATCTTTCTTAAACTATTGGCAACATAATCCGAGGCGTTATTCGGTTATACTTTATTATTAAAATGCACTTCACGTAAGATTGCTTCTTTTGGTATAGGTTCTGACAGAATTAGGGCAAATCACTACCGAACAGTAGTGATTTCTTCACAAACGAGATACGTTAACGTTTGAAAAGTGAATACAATACCTTAAGGTCTCCACACACCTTTGTTTCAATGATTCAAACGCATAGTTTTAACTCTCGTCTCAATGAAAGTCGGAATGTGATGCGATATGACTCCCACGCTTCTAAATGACTTGTGACAATGGAAAATATTTAAATAATTAATCACTTAAAATAAGAAAAATATGAAACGGATCCTTTTATCAATACATTTCTCGAAGCAGCAGTTCTTTCTTGAAATGAAATTGATATCGAGATAAGGCTATCGTAGAAGCAACACGTCACTGGTGAAAGCACTGGTGTTAATTATTTCTTATATATATATATATATTTTCAAACACCCTGGCTGTTAACATTATGGAATTATGCAGTGAGTAAGTACGCACACACACACACACACACACACACACACACACACACACACACACACCGGTATGCGTATCAACACCTGCATGGTGATATACATGTTAATGATGATGCACACACGCATGCACACGCACACACATACACACACATACACACACACACATACACACACACACACACACACACACACACACACACATCAGAGTCTTATGCCCCGCTATAGGATCACATACCGCCTTGGAACACTTAATGAAGTTTATTACTCAAAACGGTATGGGAATATACTCGCTTATAATTGATCTTCTATGCTTTATGGATAGTCTCGTCGGACCTCTTCGTCTTAAGACATATGGTTAACATTCCTTAGAAAAGGGGAGGATCACATTTCGCGTGCGATCATGAAGGGGGGAGAGAGTGGTAATATTTAGGTACACTCTTTCACACTTTCCCTAACGGGCAGGCAAAACATTGTGGCTTAGATTCCTAGGATATACTTGAACTCAAAGCCAAACAAAATATAACAACTTTAGCACATGTCGGAGGTGTGACATTTGGTTTTGATATCTAAGTGTTAAAAAAGGTATATAAGTAATCGTATTAACTCTATGTAACATTCAGTTGTAAGAAAAAAAACTACAATGTGTAGATGGTGCATGTGCGTGTATAATTATTCGTGCGTTGTCTTTACATTGTGTTATAGAGGAAAATGTTATCATATTTTCTTACAATTATTTCACATTTCAAACGAACACATTTCGTTTGAAATGTGCAATAATTGTAAAAACATATGATCCTAGTTTTCTCTATAAAAATAATTGGTAAGAAAAAATAGAAAATTTTGAAAACATTATATTAAAGTTCTTACCTGCATGTTTTTAAGTCCAGAGCGCCAACAAACACGCAAGTCCCGCCATTTAAACAATAGTATCTATCAGCGTACACACAGGGCACGACATGCGTGTATGTGATGTCTACAACTTCGTCGTCGGAAAGAAACGATGATATATGATTGTCCAATTGCCGATAGCGTTCGGAACTGCGTTTTGACCGGTGGTCAGTGTTGTCTTCATTGACCACCACTAATGTCACGTTATCACTTTTAGTTATATCTGAGGCAGCATCTGGGTGTTCTTTCTTGCCTGCACTTTCAGGATTACTCGCATCATGCGTATCCGGTATAGATTTCAAACTGCCGCTTTCATGATACGAAGGCATATTTTTCCGTAATTTATTTTCCTGAGAAATAAAACTCTGCGCCCCATAAAAAATATCTCGGGTCCTGGATTTCAAAAACTCTTTCACGTTCTCTTGGAAACTTTTCGGCAGGTTCCTAAAGTACTCTGACTCCTGAAACTTGTGAATCCAAAGTTTTTCTATGTTTTGGATAACGGCCCTGTTCCTCGCTTGCACTTGCAAGTCGACGGGCGGTTCGGACCGAGTTTGTTCTGAGTTGGAGTTTAGTTGGTGGTGTTGCTGGTGTTGTTTGTGCTGTTGTTGTTGGTGGTCTTGGTGCAGGGTATCACCCTTGCCGGCTCCACCAGTGGATATAGGGAGACACTCGCTGAGTGTCAATAGTGTGATGATCAACTGCAGTAGAGAAATCGTGAATGGTGGACCCATGGTAGCGTTGATTGCATCTTGTGGTGGAATACACTTGCCGGTGCGAGAGCGGTATCCTACTACTGTTCGCCTATGTTCCCAGGCTCTGAGAGACGGGCCTATGCTCCCCCATGTTCTACGAACGTGTGTCTCCGCCTTCCGCTAGGTTTTAGCTGCTTCGCGGACACGCCGGGTCCTCCTTAGCACTAGCGGTCGGGCAGTCAGTCAGTCAGCACCGCGCGTCTTCACCTCGCCGCTGCCTCCTGGCTATCAACAGACGTCCCGGCCTCACCGCCGGGGTTGGTGTAGATATACGGGTATATGATACCCGCCGTTGAGGTTCTACCTGGAATAACTTGACGCCGACGGATAGCTAGCTCTTCGAGAAAGCTCTGCTGTGGAATTTAAATCCCGATTGGAGTATCTTTATAATATCTCTCACTTTTTAACCTCTTGATTGCATGTCCGTCCCGTTCCACTCGCTGTAGCGTCAATGAGAGTTCCGGGGCGATGACAGGAACGTATGCACGAGGATAGAATAATACAGCAACACTTGTCCCCTGAGTGTTCTTCTGAGTCACGGTGAGTGAGTCACGTGTACACTCGCGGAATCGAACCACTGAAGTCTGTACTTTTTTTTATTTATAGGAATACCAGTATTTATAAATGGTTGGAGATTAGGTTAAAGAATGAACTGACTTGTTGGCGGTTTACGATAATGTGATTGGTGTCCTGCTACCAATCGGTGGGAGTGTACGGCACCGCTTGGTTGGCTAGCTATAGCTTGGCACCTGTGTCCCGTCGACAACTTGGAATAACGACAGCTGGTTGTTAGCTGTGTCACTGTTGTGTTATATAGTCGGCGGTCACTGGTCCGCGCCCCCACTCTGCTTAGTGTGTAATCGGAGAGGAATTGACACAGGCCCAAGATACTAACGGAGAGGCTTTCGTGGAATCGCCAGCACGCGCATTTGCAAGCACGCGCAATACACGTGTGCTAAAAATAAATATTGTTTCTATTATTTTTCTGATTTAGAGGAAGTCGTGAAATCGCCATCAAGCACATTCGCAAGCATGCGCAATATATATACACGTGTTTTAATTTTTTTCTTGTTTCTATATATTTTTTCTGATCTAGAGGAAGTCGTGCATTCGCGAGCATGCACATTTGCCAGCATGCTCAATATACGTGTATGCATTATTTAAAATAATAAATAGTTTCTATAATATTTGTTTTTGAGATATTTTTTATTTATTATGTCAATACTGAACGTTAAAATATGTTTTCAAGATAACCGTGACGTTATGACATTGTTCAAAAGTGCTAATGTGTTGAAAGCGAGCAGGTCAGGTAAAGGATTGTCGACGTGTCATAACCCTGTTAACTTAAAACAGTAAATAGGAACCTTTATCTTATCTTCTGAGAAAGAACAGACCTTCTTCTTCCTTGTCTGGCGCTCCCATTGGTTCCACCGATATTGTTTCGTCCTGTTACCTCATTGGTCAAAACTTACAACGCACGTGCTAAACGTGCATATTCCTGTCCGCCATGTATGGATCCGCTTTGAATCAAAATACCTTGAAAAGAAATCAAAACAAAAACAAACCAAAAACAAAAATTAGATAAAGATAAACGATAAATATTCAGTTAATAGTCCCATACGTCTGTGGCTGTTTGGAGCGCATTGCTCCCGCGAATGCACAAAGATCATGTTAACAAGTTTATCGATTAGCAACGCCTGGCAGTCCCAGCCGGTGTCGCACTCAACGCTTGTTGTATATAGTTTACATCCGTGTACTATCTCATAGTTTGTATACAAAAAAGCAAACTCAAACCCATCCCCGATTAAGGCTATCGACTGCATAAATGGACCCCCGTTCCGCAGAACAATGGTAGCGCTACGAGAGTCGTAACTCCATATTGCGTTAGCGCTACGATCGTTCTATGGAACGGGGTTCAAATTATTAGTCCTACTACTCAACAGCATAGCTTACGGACCTGTTGCATTTTGGAACATATAAACTTAACTTTATGTTATTTCAACAACAAAGAATTTCGCAACTAAAGGCTCCAAGAACTTGCAGACGTATCATGGCTTCATACATAATTATGTCCGTAATACTATACTTATATACCGTAGTGGACCATTGTGCCTCTTTATATGTGGCTAGCATTGAATTATATATAGCGGTTGCAAGTGCGTCATGTCTATTTTTAGAACGAAGAATATCATTTAAAAATAGGAATTCCGGTGATAGGCTAACAGAAGTCTAGGGGCTTAGATTGACTAAAAATCCAGAGAAAATCATAATACGACGTTACAAAGGATCGTATCCTTAAATTTATTTTTGATTCATAGATGAATTGTGTTGTTCAGCATGGTTCACGAGTAATAAATCGTGAGGCAACGTAAGGTACGTAAAAAAGACAACAATCATTTCACCTACACGTTTATCACCAAAATCAATAAACTGGGTACGTCTATAAATAGAATTCGCCCCACTTGCAGCGCCTATTGTGACATCATGACATGTTCCTCTGATATGGTCAACATTGTAACCAGTTCCCACTATCTTCGCTTCCACTGGATATGGCTGCATGCACCAATCACGATCTTTACTGTACGTGTTGTCGGCCTACTTCCAGGAAGTTGTTTACTAGTAATATAACC
The DNA here is from genome assembly GCA_032361325.1 of Lepetodrilus fucensis. Taxonomy (NCBI): domain Eukaryota; kingdom Metazoa; phylum Mollusca; class Gastropoda; order Lepetellida; family Lepetodrilidae; genus Lepetodrilus; species Lepetodrilus fucensis. The sequence continues at coordinate 14,068 of JAUTBV010111271.1, forward strand.
CCCGATGTAAACAAGGTAGGAATAGTTCTACGTTTTAGACAACGTAATACAGGTGCGCAAATGAACCCTCAAGAGAAACGGTGCCAGTTAGTGTTACAATTGTATTGTAACTGAATTTGAAATGATCATTGTATCTATTTTAGTTTTTAAGCAATAGACAGTCAAATGTAGTGGATACTTTCTGTTTGACGGCAGT
>JAUTBV010111282.1:0-30701 GCA_032361325.1 Lepetodrilus fucensis
TGCCCAAAACGACAACTTAATTTGTGTCAGACTGTGATATTATGCCTTTAAAGGTGACACAAATATATCGACTTTTCAGAAAATTTATTATGATATTTTCCTTACAGCCGTGCAATGGACAACAAGGTGTTCTTCCAGCACCCTGATCTCATGCGAGCACTGACGGTCCACGAAACAGTCATGCAGCTGATGGTCAACACTCTAAACAAGGCACAACAGCAGCAGCAACAGTCCGCAGCACCGAGCGGCGATGCCCCACCACGACCGCCATCATCAGACAACGTCGAGAGCATGTCAGATCAGAACAAGGTCAGTAAATTACAGAGTCATATTTTTTTCTGGATTGCAATTATTTTGGAAAAAAAGTGTGTTTCTTTGGTGCAGATGTAAAGTTGAAAAAAAAGATTGATGAGAAAAAAGGAGGGTAAATGTTGGTTCCCAAAATGTGTACGTTGTCAGAATAAAGTGATAAATCACTCGCTGGGAAATATGAATACTGTGCCAGTTATGACATTCTCTATAGCAAGACTCAGTGACTGATATTTCATATGCTACTTCTACATCTTTGATCAATATTGTTAAATAATCTTGAAAGCAGCTCTAAACCCCAATTTTAAATAATAAATCTCTGAACCCCAATTTAAAAATAAAATAAAAATAAAAATAGTTATGTAATGACATGAAAACAAAAGGAGCTCTCTGATTGGCTCCATGACCTTTTAATTATGATTCATCTGTGACCTGAATAGGTTGATGGTTCCTAATTGTCCAAGGCTAGTAGTGTATGTTTTAGAATGCACTGGAACTGTGTTTTTGAGGATGAACAGGCAATTATGGTTTCTGCTGTTTTAGTAATTTGTCTCAACATTATATCTACACCAATGGTCATTACAAGTTTACAACAATTTTACTGCTGTATCTGTATTTCACATCCATTCACCTTTCTACCACTGTGCGTTTTCTCATTATATTTATCCATTCAAAGGATCACACAAAGTTAATAGTTTGCTATTCGACACTTGAAGCTTAATTTGTTTCATCACTACGAGCACTTATAAGAGAATGATTTCACTTTTTCTACGTGATCCTTAGTTTGTCTTCTGGTATTAAATTAATTATTGAAATTAATTTTGTAATTAATAAAAATGTATTTTATGTGTTTGAGGTATTTATTGCAGTAGATAGACATGTTCATTTATTTTTTGGTTGGAATTTTGGACAATTTAATATGTAAATTAGTTGAATCATTTTCCCTGGAGTAGATATGACAATAAATGTTAGTCATTGTGTTTACACTCACATTACCAAATAAAATCAGTGTGCACATATATATGATAGAATTTTTAAATAGCAAACAAATAAGGAAAAGAAGAAAACATTTTGGGTAAGTTTATCTCTGGGTTGTATATACTTATGTATATCTATATCTATGTAAATGTTAAGGTCTGTATTCATGGGTAATCCTATTCTTATTTGTACAATGATGATGTTTCAGTGACAAATATGTTCCTTTTGTAGTTTTGGAGTTGCTAGGCAACAGTTTTTTTGTGCCAATTTTCCCCAGTAACTACTGTAAACAATGTACTGTTTCCCTAGTGATACTGTGTTGTAAGTCTATAGATACCGTAGCAAGTATTAAGCTGGTGTTACCCAATATATTCTGTGATTTTGTTTGCTTTTTGAAAAATAAATTTTATATTTCAAAGAAAATGAAAGAATTTAGACTTTATTATCATTGTATTCCTGGAAATGTTTCTGTAATTTAAATAGAATATTTTATGTCCAGTTTTTGCATAAAGACTTTCACCTTTTAATTGTTTTGCATACATTAGTTGTTTGGTTATGCAAAGCTTGTATTTTATTTGTCTACTTTCGCTCATTGTAATGGTGGTATGTGTCATGTTGTGAGGTGATTTTTTTGATGTTTTGATAAATATTTCTATATTAAAACTATTTTTGTTTTGAGGATTTTGCAGTGAGATTGAGATACTTTGGTCTTGACTTTATTAAGTATTAACTATTAAGCACAAAGGAAGACAAGGCATGCTTTGGTTAGTAATGATGGCTACCCTGTAATTATTAATATCTTTGAGAATTTTTAATTAGGTTACTTATTTACAAAGGTTTGGAAATTGTTGCTTTTCTTTTGCTGGTCAGTATATAATTCAAAATTAGTATGTGAGACAGTCTAAGCCTTTCTTTAAAACAAAGGACATCCATTCAAAAAGATTAATTCATCAAGTTTACTATCTGTCCATCATTCCTTCCATCATCTGTCTGTCCAGTACATTATCTGTATTCATCCTTCCATCTGTTATTAATTCCATCTTAATAATGGAAGTCATGCATTAAACACTGAAGGCATGGTAAGGGCCTTCAAGATATTTTTGCCAGAAATTTTAGTCATGGATGAAGCTATTCCAATCAATATTGATCACATTGTAGTGCAATTTTGATTATCATACCATCAAATGGAAAATGATCTGTATGATTATATACTTTGTCAGTTTTACAAAGAGACTTTTGCACTATTGCAGTTACAGTTAATGTAGTGTACATCTTTGTAAACGATCTGTAAGAAACATTTTATGGGACAATTTTTATTATGATTTTATGCTCGACTTATTTTGTTCACAAATCCTCATATAAAATCTAAGCTTGAGAATGAAATCATACTCAAAACATTACATAATCTTGTTTAAATACCAGAAAAATATTTGTAAAAAAACCAAAGAATTAAATTACTAGTATTAATTAATTTAAAAAGAAAATAATAATAAAATTAGTAATAAAAAATGTGAAGAAATAAATAACAAATATTAAATGATTTTAACATTAAATTGAAGTTTCAAAAGGCAATACTGAGTAATTAAATTGAAATTGAAAAAGAATCTTCATATAAATTAATTGTAGTGCTGTCCCCAACAGTACAAAACTGTTTTGAGCAACTCAAATGGGGATATGATCTTGAAATTGTCCTAAATAGGGTTTTGTAACTTTGGGGCCTGGGGTCACTTTGTAAAACTGACACACAATATTAATAAAAACTTGTGGCTACACATGACTGCTACACATCAAAGAGATGAATTAATGGCCGACAGTGGCTGGTATGTAATGGGTCCACCTCGTTCCTTCTTTCAGGATGCCGCCGCTGAGATGGTGGTAATGTGCTGTCGGTTCCTGTGCTACTTCTGTAGAACCAGTCGTCAGAACCAGAGGGCCATGTTTGAACATCTCGGCTACCTACTGGAGAACAGTGCTATGCTCCTCGGTGAGTTGAGAATGCTGTGATGTGCATTTACAAATTATGTGTATGGATACATAATTAACCTTGTAAATTTATACAAATGATTTAATTTTTATGTTTTAAAATTATTTTTAATTTTTAAATATTTATATTTTAAGTAATTTTGTAACCTCGGAACTAGATCTAAGCTCCAATTCCTACCAATAAGAATCTTGAAAGTGGCTCTAAACCCCAATTAATGAAAAAACTGTTAAAAAATACAATAAAATACCAAAAGGATCCGAAGTTTGAAAAATCGATAAGGAACTGTCCAATTAATGTCCTTTTCATCCTTCTCTTCGCTGCAGCCCGTCCTTCCCTACGAGGATCCTGTCCTCTAGACGTGGCGTGCGCCTCCCTCATGGACAACAACGAACTGGCGCTGGCTCTCCGTGAGTCTCACCTGGAGCGGATCGCGGTCTATCTGTCCCGATGCGGACTGCAGTCCAACGCAGAACTGATGGAGAAGGGCTATCCGGACATCGGATGGGATCCAGTTGAAGGGGAGCGTTTCCTGGACTTCCTCCGCTTCTGTGTCTGGGTCAATGGTAAGTCTCCACTTAAGAAAAAAAAATATATATATAAAAATAATGAAATACAATTCTGTTTTTTCTCTTTTCTGTCATCTCTTTCCATGTGGATAATGTTAGCATTTCTATTTTTTTTAAATATTCTTTTAATGAAAAATGCCTGACTCATGGTAATTCTTCTCCCCAAAGGTGAGAGTGTGGAGGAGAATGCTAACCTGGTTGTGCGGCTGTTGATCCGTCGCCCTGAGTGTCTGGGCCCCGCCCTGAAGGGTGAGGGTGGGGGTCTGTGGAAGGCCATGAAGGTCGGAATCCGGATGTCGGAACAGATCACCGCAGCCCGAGATGGAACCTCCGCTAGCTACCTGGCAGCCATGAACGATGACGATGACACCTGGGGGAACTACCTCTTCCAGAGGTGAGGAGTTAACCTTCTCAGTCCACGAGAGACAACTAACAATGCCCTATGTAGACAAATGGTTCTGAGTAATTTATCATAGGTTTAAAAATGTTACAAGATTTTAAAATAATTTTAAAAAAAAGTTTTTTATTTTAATTTTATTGTTATTTATTTATCATTTATCATGTTATTTATTTATCATTTGTGTAATCACAAGATAAAATGTTAATTATTGTCAATAGATCTTGAAATGATAACATTGAATGATAACTGTTTATTTATTTCTGATCTTTGTTAATTTACTCCAACTGTCATCTTATTATTATGACCTTTTGAAACATTAATTAGTATTACATTCAGATTCTGAAATGTGAATACTGCAATATATTGTTCAATCTTCCAACACAGCAAGTATGACTTCTCCGCCTTGCCACCAGAGGATGATGAAGACTACATCGACATGGGTGGAGCCATCCTCAACTTCTACGCCAGCCTTGTCGACCTACTGGGTCGCTGTGCCCCAGACGCCGAGACCATCAAACAGGGTCGCAGTGGCTCCCTAAGGGCCAGAGCCATCCTCAGGAGTTTGGTGTCCATGGAAGATCTGGAGGGTGTCCTAGGGCTTCATTTCATCCTGCCTGTGGGTCTGGGTGGGACCCCGTCATCTGATCCTGATGGTGAGGACCTTAGGGAGCATCTTAAGAACTGAGCGTTGGACTAGGAGTGGGATATATCTCTGTCATCAGGGTTTACATGTAGACTGACCTGAGAATTTGTTGATAAGGACCTGATGGTGAAGACACTAGGGAACATGAACTATAGAATTGAAATACTTGATGTTTGAGTTGGGGATAGCCTTTTGTAGGCTATATGTAGATACCACTCTTCTGTAGATTACTGTAGAGTTCAGCAATCTGCTCCACCTCTCATCACTGATACTTTCTTTCTGTCCATCCAGCTCCCCCACCAAGCGACCTCCCCCCAGGACTGCTGCCAAACCACAAGGCGTCCATTGTTCTGTTCCTGGAGCGAGTGTACGGTGTGGACAGTCAGAGCACGTTCTTCAGGATCCTGGAGGAAGCATTCCTGCCTGACCTCCGAGCCGCCACTACCCTGGACTCGGTATGTCAGAAATATCATCAGAGATATCAGAGATACCATCAGAGATATCGTCAGATATATTGTCAGAGATATTGTCAGAGATATCATCGGAGATATCATCAGAGATATCAGAGATATCATCAGAGATATCAGAGATATATCATCAGATATATTGTCAGAGATATCAGAAATCAGAGATATTGTCAGAGTATCATCAGAGATATTGTCAGAGTATCATCAGAGATATCAGAGATATCATCAGATATATTGTCAGAGATATTAGAGATAGGTTTACTGCAACATTCAGTGCTATGGATGTTGTGGGTTTCTTACTGACTTAAACTGACAAGTTGTGATTTTAGTAAAAAAATCTAGAAAGCAACTCTAAACCCCAATTCAAATATATATTTTTTTAAATTAGAGATATATTGGAGATATATTGGAGAACAATGGCACAGTGGAGATAGACATAGGTGCTGATTTCCAGTCCTGCATCAATGTTCACTGAATATACCTTCCATTAATATCTACATACAAAATTAACCCTCTTCCTGCTGAATTAGGCAACAGACACTGCTCCATAGAGCATATCTGGTTGCCTCCAGCATGGAGAGGATTCATAATTTTAAAAATATCTAATTTAATATTTTCCACTAACAATTTCAAAGGCACTTTCCTGGAATAATTATATTCAACATACAAAAATATAATTAACTGGTAATTTATTTTTTCCCAAAACCTGTTACAGGCCATGGCTTCTGAGAGCGACATGGCGCTGGCATTGAACCGCTATCTGTGCAACTCCGTGCTGCCGATGCTGACCAACAACAGCGACTACTTCAGCGACGCCGACCACTTCTCCCACCTGATGGACTCGCTGCTCCACACAGTGTACCGCCTATCTAAGTGTCGAACGCTGACCAAAGGTCAACAGGAGACCGTGTCCGACTTCTTGGTCTCATTCACCAGGTAGGTGTTACCTTTCTGATGCCATATTGATACAATGATTAGGCAAAAGCACTGCTCATTAGGGTATCTCTGGTTGCCTTCAGCAGGGAGAGGGTTCAACATATTTTATTCACAATATAAAGGGATTGGGTACAAGTTATGCAAACTTTGCAGATATTTGCAGATAATCATACTGTCTGTCAATACTAGCCGGTGCTTGCAGGTTTACTGCAACATTTAATGCTGTGGATGTTGCAGGTTTCCTCCTGCCCTAAATTGATAAGCAGTGAAAGAATATTGAAAACGGCTCTAAACCCTAATTATTATTATTATTTTCATCCCTGAAAGTACACATTCTTGCAAATATTGCTCTATATATTGCATATATGACCAATAATAAAAATGGCCATAGGTAAAATCCTATGCATATGAGTCCCTTTAATATTGTTATTGGATCACTCTGTTCTTTCTCCTTCTTAACTCCCTGAGGATTATCCATCCCAAGCGGCCATTTCAGCACTCTTATGCTACTTTTTATTTGCAGACAACTCCGTCCTCCGATGATGACCAGCCTGTTGAAGAAACTAACCAAAGACATTCCAGCATTGTCTGAACACGCCATTGTTCCACTCAGAGTGAGCAGCCATCTTGAATGGATCTCTAGTTTTAGCTGATTGTAAAACTTCTGAGAGAGAGTGATTGAGTGAGAGAGAGAGAGAGAGAGAGAGAGAGAGAGAGAGAAAGAGAGAGAGAGATGGAGAGAGAGAGAGACAGAGAGAGAAAAGAGGGAGAGAGATAGAGAGACTGTACAGTTCTCTGCAACACCAATGCAAGCACACTGAATGAGCCTGTGTTTGCGTTGTAGGTGTTGACAGCACACTATGAGCGGAGTGGGCGATACTACGGAAGTGGAGGTGGATGGGGGTCAGCGACGGCCAGCGAGGAGGAGAAGAGGCTGTCCATGGTGCTGTTCAGCGGCATCTTTGACTCCCTGGGCAAAAGAGTAAGTACGATCTCGGAATAAAACATTATTAGGTCATTCTCTGAAGCTGGTTCCCACTATAATGGCTATTTTGAAACCTGTTGAGTTATTTATCAATTTTGTTTCATCTGTGTGAAACAAAATTAATGAAAAGAGCTGTGATGTAAAATACTAATTCATTCATTCATTCTTCAGGCCTATGACCCAGAGCTATTTTCAAAAGCCTTGCCATGCCTGTCTGCCATTGGCTGTGCCCTGTCACCTGACTACTCCATGAGTCTCGCAGACGCCAACTTTTACCAGCAATCACTGGTTGACAGTGATGATGCCACCTATGTGCCTCGACCTCTGGACACGACCAGGTAAAATAACAATAATAATGGTAATAATAATAATAGTAATAGTAATAGTAATAGTAATAGTAATAGTAATAGTAATAATAATAATAACAATAATAATGGTAATAATAATACTATTAATAGTAATAATAATAATAATAATAATAATTTTAAAGTAGCGTATAATTTATGGGTAATAATTTACTGAAATATTTGTTTTCTGATGATAGCTATATGTAGGTTCTTTTAGTTAATGCAATGTGGAACTTAAAGGTATACAAATTTGCTTACATTTTCAGGATCAATCTAAACCCGTCATTTGACAACACACTCAACAAGTTTGCTGAACATTACCATGATAGCTGGGCAGCGAAAAAGGTCTGTTAAGATTTTATAATGATAATTATATTGTTATTATGATCATAATAATAATGATAATAATATTAATAATAATTGTTGTTTGTGACATTATGTTAATTAGAGCATTAGTATGTACGTAGCGCTCTATGGTTATTATTATTTTTCGCCTGTTCGCAGATGGAGGCTGGGTGGTTGTTCGGGACGACGCATGACGATGACAGGAAGCTTCACCCTCTCCTCAAACCATACCACTTGTTGGATGAACGGGTAAGTGAAGCACATACTTGAAGTGCAGGTAATTCATTAAGAACTTTCATGTAGTATGTCCACAAAGACATGAATGCTGATAATTTTCAATGTTCGCTATTTTCTAATAATTTTAGAATTATTTAAATTTTAGAAAAGTTTAACATTATTTTAGTTTTTATGTATTTTCAATGTTTGCACTTTTCTAATGAATTATTATTATTATTTTTTATTATCGAATTAATAGGGGGATTACAGTATTTTGTTTATATGATTGTAATAATTTTATGACCTATGTTTTCAAATAAATTTAACATTAAATTATTAAAATTTTATTATGCTCAAATTAATGGGGGGATTATGGTATATTTTTTTTTATATGAATGTTGATCATTTTCAATGTTAATAATTAAAAAATAATTTTAACATAATTTTTTTTATTTTTATCTTTATGCTCAAATTAATAAGGAAATTATAATAATTTGTGCTGTGTGTGTTTACAGGCCAAGAGGAAGTACACGGACCCGGCACGGGAGACGTTGAAGACGATGCTGGCACTGAACTGGACCCTGGAGCAGGATCACACTCGAACCAGCAGCAGACAGGACAGCATCAAGAGACGGGCGTCCAAGGGCAACGTGGTACGTGACATGCAGCCCCATCTAGTGGTCACCATCATCTAGTGGCATCGTCTCTGTAGCGTATTGCATCAATGTGTGTCAAAAATACCTTTCTGGGTATCCTTGCACTATCTGTTGAGTGGCAATGGAGATATCATCCTTGGTCTGTCAGTACCAGCCGGTGCTTGCAGGTTTACTGCAACATTCAGCAATATGGATGTTGTGGATTTCCTCCTGCCCTAAACTGACAATTTGTGATATTATTGAAAGAATCTAGAAAGTGAAAATAAACCCCAATTAAAAACCCCACCAGAATTTGAAAATCCTTTAACAAAGTTCTCTTATCAACTAAGAGAGCCTAGCACTATTTTTGCAGTGTATTAATACACTGCAAAGAGAGCGCTTATGGTCTCTTTGCTGATAAGAGAGCTTCGTGAAAGAATACCCTGATGTTATTTTGTAGTATTTTATTATGATCTGTTGTCGTCGACTATGTGTGAAATATTCCTGCTGCGACGTAAAGCAATAATTCATTATTATCTATTATACATAGTTTCTCTCTATGTTTCAGTATGAACAAGGCTACAATCCCAGACCGTTTGACTTGAGGAATGTCACACTCCCTCGAGATACACTGGTGAGCTGTTTTTGTTGTTGTCCCCCATTAAATATTAAAAGATTTACTTTGACAAAATGTCTAGTACATTGTATTATCTTTCCAACTGTATACAAATGTATGCTATTAATTACAAATAAATTTCTCATGCTAATTAAATATTGTTGCAGCATATGATGGATAGACTGGCAGAAAACGCACATGAACTTTGGGCACAGAGAAAGACCGAAGAACTGGAACAGATCGGTGAGCACCTACAAACGTTATCTCTCTGAAGGCTAAATACTTTTTATAAATTAATTTCTATACATTAATTACTGTTAAGAACTTTTCAAAATTAATTAACATAAAATGGAATAGAAAAAACTAGCATATCACTTTCTATTTTTTAAATATGGAATTAAGCAAATTAGTCCCTATCGTCAAGTAATATTATAAAGGATAATTATATAAAAAAAAATCATATAAAAACATCAAGGACAATTAATATAATCAAGAATTAATTAATATTAGAAAGGGATGAACAAACAAATATGTTAGTTTATTGAGCCAAATTTGTATTTATATAAATTTTAAATGGTAGTACATTATGATAATGATTAGGCTCTTAATTTGAATATTTATCTGTCCCCCCACCCCCCAGGAGGCGGTCTGCACCCACAGCTGGTCCGTTACAACATCTTGACAGACAAGGAGAAGAAGAGATACCGAGAACATGCCATCGAGCTGCTCAAATTCTTGCAGTTCCTCAACTTCAGAGTAACAAGGTAGGAATCTGATGTGATCACGATGGGATGGGCTGTCTGTACCATGGCAATGAATTCATCAACCTTGGTCTGTCAGTACCAGCTGGTGCTCTCAGGTTTACTGCAACATTCAATGTTACGAATTATTGCCAAAAAAAAATAAAAAATAAAAATCAGCGGTACCAACTGGTGCTGGCATGTTTACTGTAACATTCAGCATTATGTACTTATGTTGTGGGTTTCCTCCGGCCATAATATAAGTGAAGGAATCTTTACAGTGGCTATAAACCCCAAATAAAAAATTGTAAACTTATTATATAAATTTACCGGACTACATTTTTGTCATCCCCGTATTTAGCAGCAGTGATGTTGTGGGTTTTATCCTGCCCTAAACTGACAAGCAGTGATATAAGTGTAAAATTAAAGCTCCTCTAAACCCCAAATTAAAATCTTTTAAATAATAAAATTTACCGGACTACTTTTTCCTTGTCCCCGTATTCAGCAGCGGAGATCTTGCCGTTGACCACCGTCGTGAGTCGAATACCCGGCACAACCTCAAGTCGGAGGTGGAGGGAGGTTCGGGGATGTCGGCTGCGGAGAGAAGGTTCGCCTACAGCTTGCTGGAGAAACTCCTGGACTACGTAGAGAATGCCTCGGTCAACATGAGGCAGACCAAGCCCAGTTCAAAGTTCAGCCGAAGGGGAAGCTATTCTCAGGCTACTGAGAATGTCAAGTTCTTTGGAAAGGTAAGTTGAAGACATGCATTTGATGACTTGTATGCCTTGCTTGTACTGGAAATCCACCAGTTTTAATTACTAATGCTCTCTGTTACAGGTGATCTTGCCGTTTGTAGAGAAGTACTTCCACGCACACTGCGGCTACTTCATGGCGTGTCCCAACACACCACACAGCACATCCAGCATGGCTTCTGTCAAGGAGAAGGAGATGACCGCCAGGTGTGTAAACCACGTGCAGATTCATTTACTGTCAATGATCAAATACTCACCCTGGGAGCCCGGCCTGGGGTAGCACAATGGTAGAACACTGGACTGCGGAGCCAATGGCCCCAGTTTCAAATCTTGTCCTGGCATTAATGTTCACGGTAGTTAGTTTTCTGACACAATATTGGTAGGATATGTACCATGGCAATGCAGTTATCATCCTTGGTTTGTCAGTACCAACCGGTGCTTCCAGGTTTACTGCAACATTTAGTGCTATATGGATGTTGTGGGTTTCCTCCTGCACTAAAATGACAAGCCATGATTTAAGTGAAAGAATCTTGAAAGCGCCTCTAAACTCCCAATTGAAATATTTTATGTATTAAAGTAGCAGCATTTCCAATGCAAATTCTTGAAATTTCCTGTGTGTCAATTATTTGTTATGCAGATAAGAAACATATAAGCATGTATCTGTATTTTCATTCTGTTTTTGTGAGAACATGTCCATGCAGCATTTTAGCCATTTATAACAAAAGGATGTTAGCACAAGCATGACATATCTTTTCCCTTCAAATAAAAAGCAATAGCATGTAGATTTGTTGCTTGTCAATATACAAGACAATATTAAAAGTTAAATACAATCTATAAATAAAATAAAATGAAAAAGATAAAAAAAATAAAAGATTACAAAAATTAAAAGATTACTATCTTATCCGTAATATATATGTAAGTTCTCTGCAATACATATTACAAAATGGTGATCATATGACATTGTGTTCCAGTCTGTTCTGCAAGCTGGCCCAAGCCCTCAGAACTAAGAGCAATGCCTTCGGTTCTGACGTCAACATATCCGTCCGATGTCTAAGGGTGCTTGTCAGAGCTGTTGATATCAGGTAGGTAGACATTAGAACTTTTCCGTTATACACGGCATCTGCCACTCAAAATACTGTGTATATACTGTGCACTGTGAATGAACTGAATTAATCATTTACAATTTATTTTATTCAGATATTGTGAAAAATATTATATAATAAATAAATAAAACAAGAAATATATATACGTATATTAGAATAAATAAAAATGAAATTAAATAAATGTTTTATTTTTATTATAAAGAATTTATTCCAGTAGATACAAATTGATATGGTACATAAATATGTTTAGAAGTAATACAAAATCTTTTAATAATTTAATAATTTAAAAGATATTTGTTTATTACATGTATTATATATATATATTTTTAGGAAGTAATATGAACATTGTCAAGTACATACATCAACCAAATGGCACATTTAAAATTTTTTTTATTTTTATAATATTCACCACATTCAGATCTGTGGTGAAGAATTGCCCAGAGATTGTCCGTTCTCATCTACTGCCGTTCTTCAACAATGGCGCTGATGACCTGGCTCAGGTCATGGACAACCTGCTAAAGGGTCGCTTCAGCCACGTCAAGGGCACCATCACACGTGGCGCCACCTCGCTCAACTACGTCCACATGGTCCTGCTACCCGTCCTGTCTGCCCTATTTGATCACCTCGGAAACAACGCCTTTGGAACTGACCTTCTGGGTGATTACTTTTTTCTATCCATTTACTAAAAATGTTGTTATTTTTCATTAATTTATTTATTTATATGTTAAGATATTTATTATTTATTTGAAATATTTACATATTTTATTTATGTTGTAATTTAAGTTCATACATAATTTAAGTTCATACATAATTTAAGTTCAGGCATATTATACTAGTATCTGTTTTACAGTAATTAATTATTTAATTAGTTATAAAATATTTGTACATTTATTTATTTATTCTTATTTTTTATTTATTTCTTTTTTATTTCTTTTTTATTTATTTATTAAGGAGTCAATTCATTTATACCTGGTACATTCATTTTTTATTTTTTTATTTATTATTTTCTTTCTTTTTATTTATTTATATTAATTCATTCATTCATTCGTTCATTCATATATTGTATTACAGTTGGAGATGTCCAGCTTGCTTGCTATCGGATTCTAGATGCTCTGTACACACTGGGAACCAGCAGTGCCAAGTTTGCACAGCGGTAGGTTTTCTAGAAATTGATGCATGCTCATTACAAATATATATAATTTCATAAATATCTATTCCATTTGGTGATGGATTTCGACATTACCATCCGACTATACAGAGTATATAATTTTTATATATGTTCTATAATCATTCTATAAGAATATTTACATAAATCAACGATTTAAAGTTTAATTAAAAAATTGATAGAGGGCACTGAATTTGGCATTTGAAATCAATGAATATTTGTTACACAGCAAATATTTGCTACAATACAAAACAAATCTCTAGTGTTGTTAAAACATCACATGAACTCGACAGGTTACAAGAATAATTTGGTTGATTGTTAACATGAATGTTTCCCTGTGGTTTATATTTTAAGTGATCAAATTGTAGGTGTTGTAACTGCGCCTCTTAAAACATGTTGCGTTCAATTTCAGTTCTGGTTCATTAATGAAGTATTTAATTACATTAATTCATGCAGCAGGCCCACTTCTAAACAAGTTGACAAACTTAGGTAGACATAAAAAAATCTGGTCACACACTTTCAATGGGCTTGCATGTAGAATTATATTCCATATCTCTCTTCGCTTGGTTATGGCAACTTAACATTACTACATTTTAACCCTCTCCCTGCTGGATTAGGCACAGGCGCTGCTCATTAGGGCATCTCCGGTTGCCTCCAGCATGTAGAGGATTAAACCCACGTTATTTTCTTTTCAATATAAAGTACTCCATTCTATTTCTTTTAATGCCCAACAACCATGACAATGTGTTTCATGGTTGTTATTTTCTCCATTTTTAAGTTTTGACTTTTGTCCAATGTATTTTCATTGGCAGTGGAAATTATTTTTCTAGATCATTTGATATTAAGACCTAACTATTTTCCTAAGTATGTTAGTTAATACTACCAATTCATAGTATTGAACATATTTATAATTAATCTACAAATTATGAATTAAATTATATTTTTCATCCTTGGTACAAATAAATATTTTATTTTGTTATAATTACACACTAATCGATTAACTGGGAATAATAATGTGACCCTTTTATCATGCTTCAGGGAGCAGATTTGGCAGATTATAAGTAGCCTTTATTATTATAATAATAATTCCACATCGCACTATTGTCCCCCCCCCCCCACCCCCCCATTATTTGTTCTCTACTTCATTCATCGATGGAATCAGGAATCATCCCGGTGTACTCATATCTTTCTTTCTCTTCTTTCTAACTCTTGGCGGAATAGTGAGACTATCACGACGGAGCTAGCCAGGTATATTAGACCCCACGCTCACCCATGGCATGGACACTCTTAGACATTGGATGCATCCTTTTAGAACTTAATCTCAGTACCAGTTATCTGCTTGATCTCATCTTCTATGGAGATGTCCCCCATCGGTCTTGTCATGCTCAGTTTGTGACTTTCTGTGATTTTTTGTGAAATAATTGTGTTACTATAGTTTGCATTTTTTCCAATTTATTTCGATTATTATTAAATATTTTTTTGCTGCTTTGAATTTTTATGATGTTATTTAATTGATGTCAAGAGTAAGCTAACACTGAAAATATAAGGTTGAGTTTTTAGTACATGTCTGTGTATAATTCGAAATGACCGAGGTCCAGTTCCGCAACATTGTAAGGCTACAAGAGTTGTTTCTCATATTCATGTTTATAAGGAGTTACAACTCCCATAGTGCTGTGATTGTTATGTGGAAATGGACTCTTGAATATATCTGCAAACATAGTAAAATAATTATCCATGAAGATTCACAGAAAACACAATGATTGGAAATATTTTAATTAATACATTTTAATTGTTAACTACCATGTTCAGTTTTGACAGTAACAGTATATTGTAATAACGTGATGGTATATATTGCCAACGAGGGCACAATGGCAGATGAGATTGTGATATTTAGACTGACTCTTTACTTGTATACTTGTATCCATTCTAGTACCAGAGTGTATGGTATCTATTAATCTATTAGCATCATGAAACTATATACAGGTCTGACATTTTATACATGCATTTCACGCTATGCATTAGTCCTCTTTCCATTTCTTGTCAATTTCTGCGAAAATACTTTTCTTTCCAAAGCACATCTCTGAATGTATGAATATAGGTACATGATATGTAACTGTGAAATTCATATAAGGTTGCTTGACTAAAATTAAAAATAATTAATTTAAAATAATGCAGTTTTTTTCCCAATGTGGATTGAATTTGATATGATTTAATCCTTTTCAATTAATACCCTGTGAATTATTTTTAGTGTTTGTGTCCATGTTGTGATGTTCCATTTAGAAGAACTAGACAATACTTGTTCAATAAAATAGCAACAGCTGTTTATATGTATAAGAATATATTGTGGAGTATGCTAATAGTTTTGTGTGCGTTTGCGTGTGTGGGTATATTACATGATATATCCATTTGGAATTTAGTTTCTCCCTTCCTTGTTATGCTGTGAAAGTGTTCATAGAAAATGTTATGAATCTCCCCATTCATACCTGTTCAAAAATATTAATAATTTGTTATCATTCATTATCATTATTGCCCCATTTGAAAATTGGGCTATTGAATTTGTTTTGTGATATTCATTCGCCCCCATTTCCAATGACTCATTTTGTTTAGCCAGTCGCATCTTTTCTAGATACATCTAAAGATATATGTACATGTATTACAGATTTGTATCTATAAGGGGCCTGGACATTTATTATGGAGACAACTGCCACATTAAAAGTGATTTAATTTATGATAACTTATTCAGAAATTATTCAAAATATTAGCTATGATTAATGGAAAACATTGGAATGTATTAGTACATTTTTTGCTTTTGACTTTTTAGTGTATTAAAATTGTAAATAAAGTACCTCAAAGGAATATTGCATCTTAAATATGACATGATATTAAGCTTGAAAGTGAAACTTTGTGGACATATGGTATTTACCATAGCTAACACATTTATCATAGTTTTCAGCTTCAGCACAAAGACTTACATATCTATATTACTGAATCAATAAGACATAATACACATTAGTTTCTGTGCAAGACCGTTTTTACATCAGTATGATGCATTTTTTCTAAACCACTGCATCTTTATTTACATGTTTGACTTGTCACACTTTCTAGATTGAAAAATCACCTGTTATTTAATACTAGTATTATCTTACTCATGCACTTATTAATTCTCTAATATGTGCCTACTCAAAATAATGTTTATTCAATTTCTGGTATACCTGCATTGTCATTTAAAATATGTTTCATAATTATCCATGAAAATAGCAGTTTTTCCAAGTTGATTAATTGTGTGCTTTTTTAATAATTTTTTTACTAATATCCAGTTTGAGCCTCAGTTACATTTTTATATGATAGAGTAATCTGTCTGTTGTGTAGTTCCAAGTGAAGGTATTGTTCATTGATTATTTGAATGTAATTGTTGTACCAGTGCTGTTTAATGATAAAAGGCATAGTTAGAAATAGTATAGGTACAGTGTACATATTTTTTAAATAACAAGTTAATTTATAGACTAAATGCCAGAGTCTTGAAATAGACATTGTGTATTTATAATGCCTTCAGCTTGGATGTATTGGTTTCTGAGTATACAGGTCTATCATAAAAGCCATTTGGATGTATTCGTTTCTGAGCAGATAAAGTCTCATAAAGCTTTTTGGATGTATTCCTTTCTGACCATACAGGTCTATTATTAATAGTCCACAAAATGTGCTTTTCAGCGAGAGTAGTTCAACACAATGCTTGAATACTCATGTATACATAGTGTACATGCATATTATATTAAATATATATTTATTTGACAGTGACAAATTGTATTAGTTTAAAAAAATTGTCTTTGATAGTTTCAATGAGATCCATGGGTTTTAATTAGAATTTCGACAAGATGCAAAAATAGTGCTTTTAATACGAGTTTTGAAGTTGAGATTTTCTAATACATTAAGCCCTGTTTTGATGACATCTACAGACACATGTATGTTTGTTAATTTATCTCACCAGACATCGACCAGCTCTGGGAGAGTGTGTGGGCTCCTTTGCCAGCTGCTTCCCTGTTGCCTTCCTAGAACCAGAGAAGAACAAGTTCAACAAGAACTCCATCCTGTTTGGTCTGGAGGGCAAGATATCGGAACATTCTCTTGAAGCGCAGGGTATGGGATGTCCTGATAGATTCCTCGCAAATGGTTGACATTAAACTCCATATTCACTCACTCACTCCTGATAGATGATAGAAACAGGGGTGCAGCTATTATTTGTCCAGAAGACCTGTGCCTGCAGCTAATTTTGTCTTTAAAAAACAAATTCATTACTATGACAATTCCCGTGGTTCTTCTAAGATATGTGGGCCTTCAGCATCTTTGACAGACTAACCTTTTCTCTACTAAATATGTCGTAGAGAGTTCCTGTTCTAGAGACGCCTAGAGCAGTGTTTAGTGTGTATGCAGGGGTGAGATACAGGATGATAGTTGAAAAGATTGTTTCCATGTAAACAGAGGTGATGGACCAGCTGTCTGAGAACCTCCCATCCCTGGAGAAGATCGTGTCGCAGATCGAGGAACTGGCACTGTCCGGCGGAAAATACATCGAGTCTCCGCACGTGATCGAGGTCACGCTTCCCATGCTTTGCAGCTACCTGCCGTTCTGG
The DNA here is from genome assembly GCA_032361325.1 of Lepetodrilus fucensis. Lineage (NCBI taxonomy): Eukaryota > Metazoa > Mollusca > Gastropoda > Lepetellida > Lepetodrilidae > Lepetodrilus > Lepetodrilus fucensis. The sequence goes on from JAUTBV010111282.1 coordinate 17,816, forward strand.
CTCAGCTACACGTCTGAAACAGAAACAGAAGGGTTAGTCGGAATTTAGTCGAATTTAGTCAGAATTCTTTAAAAAAAAATTGCTTTAAGTGTTTTCCCATGCCTATGATGCTAAGTGCGGAATGTATTTACAAGGAATTAATTACTGAAAACATTTATTCTTGGGTGTAGATATGTAAATAGCTGAGCCATTTTCTAAATGTATAATTAAGATATATATGTTACTGTATGTTACTGTGCTATAGAGCTGCAGTGACGGCGGTAACAACCACCCAGATGAACACCGTCCTTGGCAATGTTCTGAAGCTGATTCGGAACAACATCGGCTCGGAGGACGCACCTTGGATGAACAGAATTGCCAGTGAGTCAATAGTTATTTTATATTTATTTAATTGCAGTGTGTCCTCGATATAATGACCTTCAATATTTGTGGATTTGGATAAACTGTGGGGTTAGGCTTGCATCCCATTTCTTTTAAATTTAAAAAGTACAAATGTATTTATAATTTGTAAATATTTTTATAAACAATTTAAACATTTCATTAACATTTACATGTCATAATTAGAAAAAAAAAAAAAATGTTTTCCATGTGGACTTGTATGCGAGTGCATTGCTATTATGATTGTATAATTTAATAACATAGTTATTATCCTTGGTCCTTAAATAAAAAAAAAATGATAGTATATTGTAGACTTATGAGTGAGCAAGTTGTTATTATGATTGTACGTATCACCTAATAACATAAATTCTTCCATTTTTCCATTGCCATTGCTCATGTTGACTTGCAGCCCGCACACAACCAATTATTGGCAACTCGACACCAGACATGATCAAAGAGCACTTCCTGCCAATCGCACGCAAGCTGCAGGAGGCCTCCGTCAATGTGGAGTACTATGAGAAGAGACTGCTGATCGACAAACGGACATCCTCCGACAGTTCCGACATGGAAGCTGTGGTCCAGGACGTACGTAAAGCCATGTGGAGAAGTTCTGAATGTACCAATCGCAAAATAAATATATCCAAAAAATATAAAATAGTAAAATATTGAAAATCAGTGGAACATGCAGAAATATTCCTTGTTGCCCAATATACACATGTAGACGATGTATGTAAAGTCATGTGGATAAGTTCTAAATGTAACAATCGTGAGATAAAAAATATACAAAAATAAAATAAAATAGTAAAATATTGAAAACCAGTGGAACATGCGTAAAATAATCCAATATTATCATGTAGACAAATCAAATGTACACACTTTCAGGTAAAATATATTTGACCATGAAATCTGTTAACAAGGTATAATTGTATGCCTTTAACCCTCACCATGCTTGAGGCAACCAGAGATGCCCTAAAGATCTACCTGTGTCTAATCTAGCAGGGACAGGGTTTCATGATTTAAACCATGGGATTTGATGTTATACAGAAATACAGCATCTTGACGAGAGACGTTTACGCGTTTTACCCTCTGCTGATCAAGTATGTGGACCTCCACCGCTCCCATTGGCTGAAGTACCCCGCGGTGGAATGTGAGGAACTATTCAGCTGTGTGGCCCAGATCTTCTCCATGTGGTCCAAGTCTCTCGTATGTATACACGTACTACTTGGTAATCAAGCTGTAAAGGTTATTTTTATGCTGCTCTTAGAAAAATCATACATATGATATAATTTGACTGAAGTCAATTCCCAAACTTACGTCCATTATTGATTAAATGGCTCCAGTCCCCCGTTTCACGACGGTGTCCTAACTATTTAGGAACTCCTAACCCGAGTTATCACCTCCTAAAGTGTTTCCTGACGATGTCACAAGTCATATCCCTTCTTAAATCGTCATTTAACTTAGGAGGTGATAAACTGGGCCATAATAATACTGCAATTGGAAACAAAATATGTATGAAACAGCAAAACTCTAAGGTAACCTTGAACTCCAAACTTAACCATAGTAGTTTAATTGTGGCTAAGGTTGGCACTGAAGTTAATAAAAAATAATGTTAAGTATTTGTTCTCTCCAGATTTTCAAGTTGTCGCCTAGGGTGTGAAATATTCTCACTGCGAAGTAAAACATAAATTAATTAATTAATTCATTCCAGATGTTCAAACGTGAAGAGCAGAACTTTGTGGCTCACAATGAGATCGACAACATGGCATTGATCATGCCGAGCCAGTCCAAGGGCATGTCGTCGGCTGCCAAGGGCGATGCAGCGTCACAGGAAGGAACCAAGCAGGTGGCCATGGGCAGCAAGAAGAAGGAGAAGAAACGGCTCGAGGCTCACAACAGCTTGCATGTGGCCTGCCTCAAACGACTTGTGCCGATTGGGTTAAGCTTCTTTTCGGGGCGTGAGCAAGAACTGCTCCAACAGGCAAAGCAGAAGCTTATACAAGTACGTTCGTTACAGTTATTAATTAACTATAAGTTAAAATATATGAAATTAATAAAAATTATAAAAATTAAAATTCTTAGTTTTGAAAGTTTTAATTCAAATAAAATTTCTTGAAATTGGAAGAATCGTTATGAATAACTTTTTAAGAAAGAAGAAAAAGTGAAATGTTTTTATCAACTGAAATTTAAAGTGTAAAGAGAAGTCGATATTTTAATGTGCATAAAGTTATGCAAAAGTGAGCAATGATATTAATTGTGAAAATATTCTTATCAAATTCAAGTTACACAGTTTAGAGAAGGTATGTCAGTCTAGCGAGTATTATCGTATGGGTTAACACTAGACTAGCTGATAAATACTGAATGAGGCCTACTTTTGATCAGCGTAGACTGTAGTACAATGTGCTAGTTCTCTGTAGTACAGTGCTGTTCACAGCTGTTTCACGCTCACTTTGATGTTTACGTCCACTCCCCCCTCCCACTCCCCCATTTTCGTGTTCATGTTGCAGTGTCGACCCACTTTTGTATTTCACACATTCTTATGATGATGCAGTGTGTTATCTGGCATGTATCTTCAGTCACTTTTTAGCCAATCGGCAGATGAAACTTTGTTCACCAAAATTTATGTTTAGTTTATGCCCTTTTGGTAAATAGTGTAATATACTTTTCCCTGAACATTTAAATATTGATCAAAATATTGATATATAAAAAAATATATATATATATACAACTATAATTATAGGTTGATCAAAATTATCTTTCTTTTTTTTGGAAATTATTGCAAAATTCCAAAATATTGGCTTTCTAATTTGTAGGGACCTGGTTTCATCAAAATCTTATTTTTTTCATAGTTTCACTCTTTCAGCTTCTATGAAAAACAACCAACTTTTCATTGTTCCCATTGTCATCAAAACCCTATGAAGTCTTGTCCCGTTCTTGAATTTCAATTTCCCTTTACAATAATGTATTGTACTCACTGAAAGTTGTGGTTTGGTGACTTTTCACGCATGATTGAAGTGAATCATGTACATTCCAGAATTATAGGTGGAAAGCACCTACACCCCCATGCATTTTGCAATAGCAAATTCATTCTTTATACTGGGCATCACTATAGATAGATTTGATAGTGACACCTGAGAAGTTGCTCAGAATCTAATACATCCATTGTCGAGCACTCAGAATCTAATACATCCAAAAAGTCGAGCACTCAGAATCTAATACATCCAAAGAGTAGAGCACTCAGAACCTAATACATCCTCTTCTTAAATAATGTCTCTGAACTAATTAACATACTCTGTTAATGATGCATTTACTTTCTTCACTGTTCTTCAGTTACGTCCACATTCTATATGTATTGTTTTGTTATGTTCTTATTCCTGCATGTTGTGCGCCAAGCATGGTCGACTAACACCCTTTGGCGGGTTTCTCACTATTTCTTGTTTTAGAAGGACCCTGATGGAGATGTCGAAGATTTCCTCCTCCTTCGATTGGAGACTGTCGAAGGGGTAAGTAATCCATCATGATCTACTATATTGTTTTGATCATGTTGATCTTTATTGCTTTTAAACCAAGTTGAAATTGTTTGTATTTTGATTATTTTTATGGGAGTGATGTGGTGGTGTGGGATCATATTGATCATTATTATAATTTGTTTTATTATTATTATTATTGTTTTAATTTTTATGCTACTCATTTCATGTAGAAACCCTTTAAAAAAAAAAAATCTTCAAGAGTGTGGGTGGAGAGATTTTTGTTTGTTGTGAGAAAAGTAGGTGTTCTTGCTATATCTTAAGATGGCTAAGACAAATACCAAGCATACAAATTAATCACACTGCAATGGTTTTGTCTTCAGGTAATCGATGAAGCTTACAGATGGCAAAAGGTCCTTTACAAGAAAATCGGCGACACAAACATGGTTGGTGAAAGCAAAAGTCGGGACAAGATCATTGGACGCATCATCTCCATGGCGAAGGTCATGCATGGATTATATTTGGTGAGTTTTCATGTGGATTATTTCACTACTGCTATGGTTCCCATGTTGGTTTATTTTAGTTTCCTGTTGGATTTTTCATTAATGTCCTGCTATGTGTAAGGAATATAAGCTGTTGTTACTTTAATTTCATAAGGTCATAGGTCACAAGGTATTTGTTGTAAATATCTTATGTTGTAAATAGGTCAAAGGTTATGGATACTGTTCTCACAAAATATCCCAACTTGCCTTGCTAAATAATTGTTATCACGTTTACTCAGATCCACTAAAATGTGGATGCAAAAAGGTCAATAAATGGTGGGATGGAGCCAAATTTGTGAAATATTGATATTTTTTAATCAATATTATTTTTTGAAAAGTGATTATTAACATTGGATTATCATTTCATGGTCTAGATACATTTTATACCTTCTCAGGTGTTCTTTTATTTTTGTTTTTGCAAGATCTCATACACTTTCTAGTATATTCTGAATCCTTTACATCATTATCATTTGTAATTGTTGTTTATTTATAATAATTATAATACTAGTATTTATAGTGGTGTACTAAATGGGTCATTTTGTGATACAGTGTGTGTTTCTAGTAACTGTACTTTATTAGGCTTTTCTTGTCAATGTCGTCATGTGTTTATTTTACAAAATGTACAATGTTGTCAATATATATTACAATGAATTAATTATTTATTGTGTGATGTGTGCTTCAATGGCTAATTCAGTTTAAAATTAAGGGAAAACATCGGCTTATTTTACAATTTCATGCTAATACAATAATCATTAAAAATAATTGTTGCTTAATATTTATTAATAGAATCATACCAGTTAAATGATTTTCTAATTTGGTATATTATGTTGGTATTATCTTTCATTATGCTATCTATTATTGCTCTATTACCAAATGATTTGCAAATTATTCAATCATCTATGTTGATTGGATGAATTGAAAAATAATATAATATTTTTTGTCGTGTATGATATCAATATCTAACATGTTTGTAATTTTTATTTTTGTGAAGACATACTCGCTTACTAACAACATTACACGACAGATATGAATAGGACCATTACTGGATCTTATGTTTATATCATTGTCATTGTAACTTATGTAAGAAAATTCATGAGCAATTAATTTAACTTCACAGGAGAATATGCAACTTGATCAGGTAATTGGCCTTGTCTGTAATTGCTTTTCTCTTCTACTGTTAAGAAGAACAAGAAGGATGCTAACATATCACTAGTGTCAAATGACATGAGATAATTTGTCCTTAGAATAAAGGATGATATCCATATGGGCCAAAAGGGCGTATTTGGGGCTTTTTAATGACTACATGGTATTGTGCTGACTTTAGACTTCTTCAGAATTGATTGAACTGAAACTTGCATAAAGAGTTAAGGTGTAATTGTTTTAATTGAATATAGAAAGTCCAATTCCGATTTAAATTTTTTTTTAAATGGCAATATGAACCAGTATCTAATATTGATGAAAGAAATTAGTTTTATTTTATTTTGAAAATCATCCTGGTTGTTTATGAACCTTAAATGCATGTCATAGTCTGAACCTTTTTAGTTGAAGTATAATACCAAGTGGGATACAGTACTATCCAATCTAGATTTAACATGTACTGTATGCAATCACACTATCTCCCAAACACTAAACCAATATCTATTTCCCCTTCAGCTAACACAAAGATACAACTTCCTCTGCTAACAAAAAAAAACACAACTTCTTCTGCACTTGTCAACATTTGTATTTGGAATGTTATTCAATATGCATAGATAATACTGTAGTTTTTAGGAAATATGAACTTGTCTTCATAATAATGATCATGTATACATAGAGTTGAGATTTGACATCAATGGTTTATGTTTATGTGCTATTTATTTGTTTACCATAAAATCCAGACAAACATTTTCATTGCTAGTCAGTTACTTTTGACAAAAATATAATCATAATATCAAGTTTGTTGATTATTGTATTGCATGCTTGTTCAACTAAATGGCATGAGTTTTCATTAGAATTTTCAATTGTCATAACTGTATGGTAAATCTAAAATCACAACTAATACTATAATAATAAGTACCCACAAAATTGCTTGTAATTGTGAAATGCAGTATTGAGAGGAGGTATCACAATTAAGTTATTATGAATTCAACCTTATTACGAACTCCAATTTGTCCCAATTATATTTTGTGTATTATTTCAGGAGGAATATTTAAAAATTATCATAAGAACAATGTAAGACTATTAATTGTTTGCCCCTATATTAAATGCCCTCTCAATAAATGTGTTACCGACCATGGCATTCATCCTAAAATATTACTATACTCAAGATGCAGGATTTCAATATGCAAATTTACAATATTCTGTTAGTAGTAAAGATCGATGAATATTTCTTATGTTTTCACCACAAAACCTAATACAGTTGGTTCTTTAAGCATGTTGTTCATATTGCTAACCAAACACTGCATACTCTTTCATTTAACATGATATGAAGCTAGTTTAAAATGTTAAATTCATGAGAAATAATGTTATAATTGTACGGTATAGATTAATCCTGAGTATATTTATGGCCATACATATTGTCATTATCCATTAAACATGTAAAAGTTGAAAACCATTACATTGATCACCACTCATATCTATAAATATATACCTGTATATTCTGTCAATATTTTTGGAAAGTACTATTATATATCTTGTCATTCAAGTATGTTTGCATAAATCTTATTGTACTATTATAGTTAGATAAATATTTGAAATGAATGTTTAGATATATATGTAAATAATCTTTTTTCTTCTTCTTTAATTCACAGCCATTCTGTATGGTGAAATATTAATGCAGCGATGTAAAGTGTCCAATAAATAAAAAAAGTTTGTTGCCGCTTCAGGTGGAGCACCCTCACCTTGGATTGAAGAGCGCCTGGAAGAAGGTGATATCGTCCCAGAGGAAGCGAGCTGTTATGGCCTGCTTTAGGATGATTCCTCTTCACAGTCTGCCCAGGTATGCATACAACGCACATATTCATTTTCTAATAGCCAGTCATTGTATATGAAAGAAGGTGATATTGTCACAGAGGAAGCGAACTGTTATGGCCGGCTTTAGGATGATTCCTCTTCACAGTCTGCCCAGGTATCCATACGATGCACAGTGTAATCTTTCATTGTATATGAGTGATGTTTGCCCAGGTCATACATAAAATGCACATATTAATTTTCTAATTGTCAGTCATTGTGTATTTGTGAAATATTCCCATTGTGATGTAAAGCATTAATTATAATTAAATCAAAATCTTATCACCAGGCCCCGCGATTACGAAACTTTTCTGAGTACGTTTTTGCGCTCAACTCACATATGCTTGAAAACATGACGTTTTATGAATACAGTTCTGAGCTGAGTATGAAATCGTACTCACAAAAGTTTCGTAATCTTGGGGCCTGGCGTGTAAGTGCCTATACATAAATACAGACGAATCCACATCAATTTCCTAACCAGTATTAGTTTTGAAACAAAATATGAATAAAACAGTTACGGTACTGGTGAAACCATATTTATATAACTTCAACAGTATGACTGACTGATCACTATTTCCTACAATCTTTAAAGTGGATTTAAACCTCAATTTGATACAAGAAAGGTAAAGCTGTTTCAATTGTGCTATTCTTGTACATCTTTGCTAAGCCAGATATGCATATACAATGATAATATTGTTTTATGTCGGGCTTTTAGTTAATTGTGCCGACACATTGCAACATCTTTTTGTTTTGTTCAGGCATCGTGCCATCAATCTGTTCATCAAGTCCTACAAAGTACTGTGGCTGGTCACTGAAGAGAGAGATATGAACATTCTCATCACAGATCTCACGGTGAGTATATCTCTGATGCAGAAGTATTATGTCAAGCATGGTTATAATATATACAGTGAGACCCCGATATAACGGTCACTTCCGTTTTCATTAAAATCTGACCGGTAAGCGAATCAACCGGTTTATCGGAACAATCATTCTAAACAAGAGTTACCTCCCTTCATAACAATATACAGGGCAACAACCGTGCCGGTCGGGTCTGTCACCTTATACTAGTATTACCCCAGCTTGGACAGAGTGCCTTAACTCAATATCATTTGACACTAATGAGCGGCTTCAGTTGGTGATGATTAAAACAACAGTCTAATTACGCACCATGCTCAATGTCAATGATGACACCTTCAAGGCAATTGCAGCACAAACAGCCAATGGCAATAAGATTAATCTTGTGATGATTGTAGCCTAAATAAACTCGGTCTAAGGAATTGGCTCTTTGGTCGGTATATTTGAGCAAAATAACATACAATTTACACTTTGGTCTTTGATTGTGGCTGACCAGAAACGGAAACTGGATAACCGTTGTATTGAGTTAAATTATATAGTAGGAAATCTGTATTGGTTAAAAGTTGACCAGTTAGCAGAGAAACCGTTATGTCGTAGACCGATATATCGGGGGTCTCACTGTACCATCAGTTTCATAGTAAATCACAATACTTATTCGCCCATATTGAATCAGAAACAAATACATCCAAAATGACTAATTTGACTAATATGTAGTCAGAAACAAATACACCCACACTGAACCAGAAACAAATACATCTACACTGAATCATTGACTAAAAGGTCATCGAACCAGAAACAAATAGTGAAATACATCTACACTTAATCATTAGGTATTGTCTGAAACAAATACATCCAAACTGAACATGAAACAAATACATCCAAACTGAACTAGAAACAAATACATCCCCACTGAATCATCTGATGGCAGTCCTAGAAGAAGAAGAAGAAGCTTTATTTAACATTGGGTAACAATGAACATTAGCTCTGTAAAGCTATTATTCTGACAAATAAAAATAACATAACTCCTGCATAAATGTGTATCATGACTGCATTATTCTTGCTATTCTCTTACGTGTTTGTGTACTGCAATAATTATGATTTGTTCTTAATACACATCTCTAATATGTTTTACTTGGTCATTTTACTAGGTAAAGGGTGACAAGATCGAGGAAGCAGCAGCAGCAGAGAAGAAGGAGGAGGAGGAAGCCAAACCAGATCCTCTGTCCCAGCTCATCATGTGTCTGAGTCGAGCCGCCACCAAGGAACTCAAGAGTGGTCTCCCCGAAGACCAGGTGTACATGTCGTATGCAGAGATCATGAGCAAGGTCAGACACCAACTGCAAGGGCAGATTTTAACTTTTATATATAGTTTGATGAATGTAGCTGGGTGTGATGTAAGATCAGCAAGGTCAGTTTAACCTATGTTTGGGGCCTATTATCGCCTAAAATATGAACATTTTCCTGGATATTTCTCTTAATATGTACATTATATTTACAATGGCACATGTATAGTTATAGTGTGACCATATGGTTTATTCAAAGTTATCTGCGCTACTGGTTATAGTGCGAGCTAAGGCAGAAAACATGGTGAAAATGGGCCCTTTCATGCAACTGGCAGGACCTGTTATCGCCCCCATAAAATAGGACTAATATAAATGCAAGGATCTTTTATCAAGGTATCATGAAAAAGTGGAAATTTATTACTTTTTTCCCTGGTTACAGAGCTGCAGTGGTGAGGATGAAGATGACGATGATGATGGGGGTGAAGAAGCTGGACCAAGTGCTTCCTTTGAGGTGAGGCAAAATGAGAGTTATCTCCACTTGATTCAGAGAAGTTGGCAGCTGCACCACACAAAAGCTACACACATTTTACACTGAGGCAGATAACTCTCAAACTATCTCTTCAATTTCTGAGCGGATTCATTAACAACACACTTTTACTGCTTATGACAAACACTTCATTGCAATATTGTTCTTTTCGAATTTGATGTTGGTACATCGATGAAATATATTTTTTTAATCCACATCCTTTTTGTAGCAGGATTTTAATTGTTGTATTAAAATGTGTTTTCTTGCTACAGTTTTGTCAATTTATCTCGGCCTTTCACACACTGCAATTGTTTTCACTTCTTTTCGTAATTTCTCATTGGTTCTGTATCGCCCTAGGATGAGGAACCATATTCTGATACTAATACGTACCATCTTTGAAAAGTTAGTAATAACAACACAAATTGCACTTCATGGAATATTTGGATGTATTGATTCTATATTTATTTTTGTGTGCACTGGGCCCTAAGGGTCTAAGTGACCTTATGAAATCATGCAATGTTTGTCCTGACATGTAACCTTTGACCTAGTCTCTAGAACTACTTGTAGGATTGAGTGGAATATTGCTATACTCGTGCATGCTTTCTTTTGTAAATACAAGTTTACATTCAAATTTAATTGATCTGATGCTCTGTTTATTACTTAAAGAGCAAGCAGCAACTCCTGATTAATAAAAGACAATTATTCTTACTTTTTTACATACAATTGTTCATGTAATGTAAATTTCAGTGATTGGCGCATTAATTTCACTCTGAGCAACTTGGCAAGTTTGCCCATTTGTACATTGCATGATAGTACTATATATACTATGAATATTTACCACCTTAGCATTAACTACCAAGTGAGCTACGGAACCCACCTTGGTTACTATTATTTATCTTCTGAATGTCTGCAAACATTTGTGCTTCCTACACACTTTGAATTTACATCTGAGGTAATATCTTATTACTGTTTGCATCAGATCAAACTGGATTTATTGAAGGTACTAATCTCGTTCTGTTATAGAACCCAGGTGTTCCGTCATGTTCACTGTTGTTCTGTTCCGTTATGCGTGGTAGAATGACTAGCGCCATATTGAAAACAGAACGATCATTATCATGCATTTATTATAGATAGGTACAATCTTTGTTTCCTATTTTAATTTAAAAACATTTTAATTAGAATTTAGAACAGTTTTAAAGATTATTACTGTAGTTCAATGTTAATTTTTATTAATTTTTATTCATCGATATAACAGTTGTAATAAGTAGTATAATTAATTTGCAAAATGTGCTTCATAGACCAAAGTGCCAAGTTTGAAGCCCGTTCCAGCATAGATCAGTACCAGCTGGTATTCACCAAATCTTCTGCAATACTTGAAAATGGAACCAAACCCCCAATTCAAACAACCAACTGGCAGGGAGATGATTATTGTTTATTATTATTCAAGGACAACAGATGAATTGTGCTTATATTTAGTATATCCCTTCCTAGACATGAGTGAAATACTCTTGAAAATTAAACCCAAAATGAAACAAACAAACGCCCGTTTCAAACAAGCAAATATCCAGCAGGGAGATAATTATTTACATCTTGTGGATTGTTGTTCAAGAAAACAAATCAATTATGTTCATATTTCATATATCCCATCCTTGAGATGTTATATAACTAGTATATCTTCTCATTGGGTAAAACCATATGTGGCGTTTTGAAGGAGACCCAATCCACCGTCTACACACCACTTGTCTGTCTCCTCCTCAATTAACACTGTGTGACACCTACACTATCCCATCACTTCACACGCTTGGTGTCAATCCTTTCACCCTCAGTTGTACCAGTGCTGCATTTTACCTGTGTTGTGCTGGATCCTAGAGGCTCTTTACAGCCAATAGACATCCCTAGAAGTCATACTAGCAGTTACATAGATAGTACATACTTGCTGTGTGCATATAATTTAACCCAGTGTGAATGTACAACAATTTGTGGAATCAACACGCCAACATCCAGTGTATATAACATGTAATTCACCCTCATCATCATATTCTTATAATGTCCCCATACATATATATACTGTACTGTATATAAATATTTATGTTACAACTTGTGCAACTTATTTAGCATGAACGGTAGTATAGACGATATATATGCATCAATTTTTGAAAGATTGCTAGAATGCTTTTAAAAGAATGTCATTCATTCAAACTACAATCACAAATCTTCCATTAATAAATATGTAGAAATTTAGTGAATGTTAACTAGAAAATATGATCTGTGTGTGCTGATTTGCAGTGATTTCCTTAGATGCTGTATTGAAAAACCCACTAAAACCTCTGTGTGCTTATCCTGAATTATGAACTGGTTCATCTTCAATGACAGTGAAGTGAGAGCACCATAAGTAATACATCTTTTAAGGGTATTGACTACATTCACAATGAATCTGTTGCTATTTCAGGAACAAGAGATGGAAAAGCAACAGCTACTGTCTGAACAATCCAGGTTGGCTGACCGTGGTGCTGCTGAGATGGTCCTACTGTACATGGGGGCCAGTCGAGGTAAGGTTATGATTTAATGAATTGGTCACCACATAACATTGCATTTTGATGTATCCCGGATGACCCCCCAATTTGTAATATGACTATATCAACCATCAAACTCAAAACTGATTTATCTGGATGTGAGCCTAATACTCTAATGACGTTTCCAAAGGTGTTATCAAACAGGCTGAGACTAGAAGCAGTATTTTGTATATCACACACAATTACTAAATAGTATGTACCATAGGCAATCTCATTAAAATCATATCTCAGCGCAGCTGAGATCTGACGGAATCGCCATATACTTTGCGTCAGATTG
>JAUTBV010111283.1:0-14263 GCA_032361325.1 Lepetodrilus fucensis
TTGACGCGAGGTGACCAGAAAATCTTACCGCGAGAGGACCCAGCGCGAGTTGACCCGAAAATATGTCTTGTGCGAGGGGGACAGGCGCGACTTGACCCGTAACCTCGACGACCACTATACATTAAAGCATTATAGTTGGTTATTCATTAGGCTACTTACAGTTTATAATTATAGTATACAAACAAATTGGAGTATGCATGATTCGGTCGTAGAGAAATATGAAACTGTTAACAATTTTACAATGGCACAATGAATCGTTTGTTCATATTAGTGAAATATTCTAGAAAGGAACTTTAAACACCAATTCCAAAAATAATAATAATAATAATATTAAAAAAAGCATACAGTATTTGTATAAAGGTGTTGCGTTTACCGTGTTTGTTTTTTGTTGTTGTTAAGAAAACCCAGATTGATACATAAGTTTTGTGTTGTACAAATACCAGATTGATACATAAGTTTTTGTTGTAAAAAAACAGATTGATATGTAAGTTTTCCATCAGGAGATGCTAAAAGTAGCTTTATGATAAAATGATAGGAGAGAAAAAAAACGTGGTATGCCACGGTAAGACGATGGAGGATCATTAAGGCTTACCTCCCTTTGGCAGACCGCTACTAAAATATAGTTGTCAACATTATTTGTGATGATTTGAGGAGCTGGTTTGGCACTGGTTGTGTAAATTATAGGTCTGGCGCGTATATACAGTACAACTACGTCGGATTGAACAAATGTAAATAGTAGTTCATAGACCAATAGTGACATTAGTCTATGTAAAATCCTCGACGTACTCGCCAAATCTGTGAGTGTGATGATGGAACTGTGTCGCACTGGCAAGCGTTCAACATTGTGTAATGAGAACAAATGCTTCTCACACTATGTGTACATTACCTGATATATTGATCAGATTGCATGTGCTATATAATGCATGCGAAATAGACTAAAGTAAAGGAATACTCGATTGGCAATATTGAACAGTTGAATGGGTGTTCAATTTCTGAAATCCTTATCCAAGGGCTATCTAATCTAGGCACTGTGAAACACCAATGCCATATGACCATGAGACCAAATCTCTATTACCAACTGGGTGGCATAGTGATTGCATTCGGAACTACAGTATACCTCCTTCATTGTTACATAGCAAACAAGTCTGGTCGCGATTCACAATACATGGGTAAGTAGATTCTATCTCAACCGGTTACGGGTCAATTCGCGCCATAACCACTTTGCGCCAGACATTGTTTTTGGTTCTTTCGCGCTGGGTCGTTTTGCGCCACATTTTTTCCCAGGTCATTTCGCGCTACTTTCAGTTCGGTTCACAACAAAGGGTTTTGCACGGTTTTGCAATGTTTTAGGTACGTAATAAATGGTACACAGTGTGCAGGGAGTACTTCCGTACTGCTACAGTAGATAATATTTGTCTTCAGTGAGTATATTATTCTATTCACTGATTCATGACACTAGCTATTTCCGTTATTCGAAAATGAGAGTAACTGGGGTACAAGGCTAATCAGTGTTTTCACAACACTAATCATTCTACTGGAGATGCTTCGATAATCATTATAGACATAGTATAATACTTCTGACTTGCAATTCGGCTATAAAGTCGGACAGAAATATGAGTAAAAAATACGAATCAGAAACAGTGAACTGACCCAAACCCGTTGCGAATCAACCTGAAGCACGACGCAACGACCTGGACAACACGACCCGGCAAAAAAACGGCGTAAAGTGGTTTTGGAGCAAATTGATCCATAACCTCTCGACCTAAGAATAACATGTCACATTATATCCTGATAATTATGGTTGGATGAATTACAGGGATAGAACTAGACACTCATCCGGCAGCCCGATCTATTGGGAGCATACAGTAGGGCAAGTCTATTTTTAGAATTTCCAAGAATTTCTCAGAATTTTCCCAAGTTCCGGTGATATCCAAACAGGAGTAGCAGGCCTTGGGTTGATGAAAACTCCAGAGAAAATCTTAATACGTCATTAATCATGTTAATTAGTATCATTTGCTTAAATTTCTGTTTGATTCAGAGATGAATCATATGTTGTTCAGCATGGTCTACGTGTAATAAATCAGGATACAATGTAGGGTACGTAAATAAAACAACAACCACGTACATGTCACACTTTGTCACAAAAATCGTTAAACCAGATACTGTATGTCTAAAAATTAAGGGTGCAATGATGCACCGCTGCATCACGATACACAGTTTGCCGATTCGCGTATATCGATGTGTTTAATTTCGTGATGATAATGATCATGGAAATATTATCTGAAATCCGTACAGAATAGCCTAGATATTGTGTTCAAAATCAGAGGGTAAAGAATTTCAACAGCTCCTTTCATATTAATATATTAGTTAATACCAAGCAATATAATTTATATTTAAACCATATACTTTCACCCTCAGACTATGGCTAGTCTAATTATTGAGGTATCGTATCGCATATCGGATCGTGACCTGTTAATGTGAATTGTGATACATATCATATCGTAAGAAAATATATTGTTGTGCCCAGGCCTATTAAAAATTGAATTTGCCCCACTTATATATACTAATGTAGAAGGTACTTTACAGGCTAATAATAGAAATTTCATGTTTTGTAATATATAATTATTCAGGCGAGTACGTTTTAAAAGCTATGTTCCATTCCTGAATTATCCAATGTACATGCTCAAGAAAAAGTATATATTTTTCAAGTGAATACCTAGAGGAGTATTCGATTACCAATCCTCACATCCTTGATGCCAATTCTTGATGCCATGGGTGAACTGAATACTGCAAGACCCTTGTGAGCACGTGATCATGAGGCCCAAACTGTTTTTCCAAATTGGAGGCATAGTGGTTGCCTTTGGAATCACTGTATTGAGCACTTATCTTCTTCTTTCTTATACGATGAATGCTTCTGGTCCAGATTCACACTTGCTAGGTAAGTAGCCCGGATATCTAGCAATAAAATGACCCAGATGAACGGATGAATCCAGAAGTAGCTTGATATAGAAATATAGAAATACGGTACAAATATATATATATAAGTTCTTAAATATCCCAATAAACCTTAATTAATTACTAAATATTAATAACATTATCACACATCTCCAATCTATATATTACAGTAGACCTCGCATATACCGGCCTCGGATAAACCGGACACTCGCCTATAACGGACTGGATCTGAAGTCCCGGTCCCGTCTAATGCTAATTACAGTGTATGCGTATAACAGACTTTTTGCATATAACGGACAAAAATAGCCGGACCCAATGAGTACGTTATATGCGAGGTCTACTGTATAATTAAATTAATGATGTAATTGTTTATATGCATGCATTATTCATTTATCGTGAAAATTGCCATGTTTATTTCCAGTAACGATACCAAAGACTCGAAAGACAGACTTCAATCTTCTCACACCATTATTGACATTTTTCAAAGTTGACAATCCCATGACAATAAATTGGCGACATGTCAAATCATTTGCAGATTCACATGCTCTAGGTATGTATTTCTTATGGTGATTACGAGATATATTTATGACATATAAAATTATTATAGACTACAATGCTTCTATTTGCACATAAGAAGGACGCATATTATTAAACAATGCTACATCATGTAGACAGTAACACTATGATGGTAATACAGAGTAGAGTAGAATATCTTCATTCTGATAATGCACAAGTTAGTATTAGGACGTAATTTATGCAATACTACCGGTACTAATATCACCTGGGGTTACATATTATAGAGGTGGAGGGGTTTGGGTAGATCAGACTGTCACCCATTCATACCCATTATTATTATTATTTGTGCAAAAACACACACACACACTACACACTCACAAATAATAATATCAACAACAACAACAACAACAAGTCATATTCAAAGATAATATATATGCAAGTATAACTACAGTATTTACTATTAAACAGGGGAGGTAATGCTGTCTACAGACATCCAGAGTGAAGACGACTTGAAGGAATGGCTGTCCACTGCTTCGTCCAATGGCAGAGTTGGCTTAAAGTTGAATTTTAAGGTAGGCTACAATACTACAATACTTCCCTTGTTCCCACAAAGTGCAGGAACGACAAAAACTTGTATTTTCATTAGTTTTCCCTAAACCTAAGGCACCTGCCTTGAAAATGTGCATCACTTATCTAAATAATGTGTTAAAATATTTATTATATTAATATTACTAGTGGTAGGGCCTGCTCCTTTCTAGCTGTAATGTCTGTACTTTCTGTCCGACGCATGTGCAGTTACCAAGGATCAACACTGCACAGTGTAACTGCGCATGCGTCGGACAGAAAGTACAGACATTACAGCTAGAAAGGAGCGGGCCCCTGTACGAACAATGACGGCATTTTGATATGAAGGACACGTTCACTTGTCCCTCCTCATCGTCGCAAATGGGTGAAAGATTCCCGCAGCGACGTTAAACTCTATATTCATTGTCCCTCCTCCTCCTAAAGAGCTGTGCATGTTCCTAATCCAGAAGGGAGAGGGTTAATCGTATGTCTTTACTTGGCTTCATTCAATGTCATTGGCACTTCATTAGGATCTCGGTACAAGGTTCAAATCCTTAAAGGGCAATCAGAGATGCCCTGAAGAGCAGTGCATGTGCCTAATCCAGAAGGGAGAGGGTTAATCATATATCTTAACTTGGCTTCATTCCATAGCATCGTCACTTCATTAAGATCTCGGTGCGAGGTTCAAATCTTTGAAGGACAGACCCCATCTCGCGCATATTGAGCGTGTTCACTTGCTCCTCCTTCTTATTGGGAGGGTTAATTGTATGTCTTTACTTGGCTTCATTCCATAGCATCGTCACTTCATTAGGATCTCTACGTAAGGTTAAAATCCTCGAAGGACAGACCCTAAGAGCTCATCTTGAGCGACATTTCTAGGCACTTGTTTCATCTCATGAATAATTGTGGAGACTTGTGGATAATTGGTTTGCTCAATAGAGACCAAGGACAAATTCCTGTTGAATGCATCCGTACCTGATGGGATTACTGGAGAGCTCATTTGGATGTGAGTAAGAACAAGCTGATGAACCCGGTCACATCTTGCGATGGAAGCATCGGCTATCTGACGTGCCAACAGACTGGTGTAGAGTATTCTTTCTATAGTTTGGCATGAAATGCATTGACACCCATATTTTGTAGATTATTTTGGTAAATACTTCATGGAATGAAAAAAACACACTTCATTTTATTATTTCATTTTCCCTAACCAAAATAAAAATAATAAAAGATATTGCACCAGTAATACAAAATCTGTTTATGTAACGATCACCAAATATTTTCAGTATTATTTTATGCAGAGGGGAGACATTCGAAAGAAGGAACAGGCAAGTAGGCTGAATTTGCACGTGCGGGTATGTGAAGAAGAGCATCAGCACGTGCAAATCGCACCTCTTTTCCCGTTCTTTCTTTCGAATGTCATCCCTTTGCGTAACATATTACTTAGTCAAACTATTTGGTGATGGTTATATAAACAGATTTTTTATTACTGGTGCATATATTTTATATTATTTAATTTTGGTTAGGGCAAATGAATTAAGAAAATTAAGTTTTTTTGTTTTTCATTCCATGAAGTATGTACCGAGATAATCTACGAAATAGGGGTATCAATGCATTTCATGCCAAACTATAAACAGCATTAACTATCTCCATGCTGGAGGCAATCAGAGATTCCCTACAGAGATATGCCTGTGCCTAATCCAGCATGGAGAGGGTTAATTTCAAAATTAATAATTAATTTAATAACGGTCAACATTTTCAAAAACATACAATGACATCGTATGTAAGATGCAGGCATGGATTCCAAGAAATGGTCGTCCTTTAGTATGGGTATAAATCACTGCATATGCTATTATTTTAATTTGGCAGGAAATTGATTTAATCCATGACTTATGATTGGTAAGACTACATATTGAGAGTACATTTAGGACATCAGATGATATACTCCCCAGGGGGTTGAGAAGGATTAATGATGTAGTGCTATGAGCATGTTTTAAAACATGGATTTTGCGCAATATAAATTGTCACATTAACCCTTTCTCTGTTGGATTAAACACAGGCACTGCTCCTTAAGGCATCTATGGTTGCCTTCAGCATGGAGAGGATTAATACATAGTATTACTAGTAGAAATAATCATCAGCCAAGAGTATAACTGAAACTTCCTAAATTACTTGAGATATCGGAAACTGATGAGTTGATCATGACGCCTAATTTCCACATTTCATTAGGTGATCATAAAGCAAGAAATTAGTTTGTAATTATTTATGTGGCCTATGTCATTACATGTACTGAGCTTGATGTAATCTGATTTAGTATTCCAGTGGTCGGAGTTTTGACTGCGAACAATGAATCGTGGATTGTTATGTATGGATGTTTCCCATGGAGTTATTGATCATTATACATGTTATCTTTATTGGTACGTATAACAAGCTTCCCTGTGAATGAAGTAGTTATCTCAAACAATGTGGCGGAATTGATGTTTTTCCAACCTTCACAGTACACTCGGAGATAATTGATTTGCATCGATGTTGAACAATAATTTCAGAATTACAGATCAATTTGGACATGTGACGCTTGAAATAATTCAATAAAAAGTTGGCTGATTGACATGGGCAATTTCTGAACTGATCTTAGTTTCATTGGATATTCTCAAATGAACATTTGAATTAAGTTACATCCATTTTTTTGGAGGGAAAATATCTGACTTGCATTTTGAGGAATTCTTCATTGCGAGAACATTCAAATTTTTCTGCTCACACAATTTTCTCGGGATATTTTTGCTTTGTTTATCTCTACAGTGGCATGTTAACTTAATCGCAATGCAGACATGATCCATTAAGTGTGAAAGAACATCAAAATTTATCTTGGCGCCAACGGTCATAAAACAGACTTCATTGTCAAGGTTCTTCTGATGGAATAGCATGTTAGCTGCCATGGTTGTTTGAGAAGCAGATTACCGCCTCAGTGTCGATACTACATTACTTTGACATTCACGGCAAGGACAAATCATTCACACGTGTTATTTCAGTACAAGGCAAAGTTACGGCCTAATTTTGTGCAATTTACACGAATTCTGGGTTCAAAGAATGGCCCAAGCGTTTACTGATTGTGTCAAAGTGTCAGTCATCACGTTGGTATGTTCTGAATGACTGAAGTTTGGCAAGTCTCAAAGGAATGGCCTTGTGATCTAGTTCTTTCAGTTCTTTGAGAATTCTGCGAAAAGGAATGGTGCTAGTATGGAGTTTGATCATTGAGTCACATGACTGAACACTACTAGGGATATTAACCCTTGCTCGAGGCAATCAGAGATGTACCTGTGCACACAGTCACAGATCCATTGACCAGGGTAATAATATAGCGTCATGAGCGTGTGTACGACATGGACTAGGCGTGTTATAAATATGCATTGGTATTATTATTATTGTAATGCACCAGGGAGAGGGTTAAACAGAAACAAGCTCCAAATGCTGTTCTGAAAGAAGTTTAAATATTGAGTTATGCACAATGCCCTTAGGTCATTCTCGCCGATATTGCAAGATTATTTCTCTTACCTTTCGTGTAACTGGAAACTATTTTGTTCTTGACACTTCTCCATTGCTAATTATGGCGGTTTCCGTAGGCTGTAAATTATCACATCTCAACTGATATGAAGGTCGCGAGCTATGCTCTGCATTTCAAGTAGAATCTGGTGATATATTAGCAATGTAGCAGCTTATTAACACAGCATCCTTGGTCTGTCAGTATCAGCTAGTGCTCGCAGGTTTACTGCAACATTCAGTGCTACGGATGTTGCAGGTTTCCTTCTACCCTTCGTCGCAAATGGGTGAAAGATTCCCGCAGCGACGTTAAACTCTATATTCACTCACTCACTACTGAAAAGTCATAAGCGATAGAATCTTGAAAGCGACTCTAAACACCAATAAAAATAAATTAATTAAAAATATATATACAAATATCTCCATTCATCACATGAACATTGTTTGACAAAGTTTTATTATACAATATGAAAACAGCAGTTTTACTAGTACCAGTACGGTAGTTGATTTTCGATTAAATAATTATTTTATTTAATTAATGTCATTTTGTAGTATTGAAACAATATACCAGGAAGCAATATACCAAGCCTATTTTCTTTTCATAAATATTTCAATATTTTATGCAGATCATTACCGTACTAAATATCAAGACAAACGTTGTGATGTTATGATTTGTGATGCAGGTTACTATTTATTAGATCTATCTGTAAGTTTTAATGTTACCAGTAATCAGATTCATAACTCATACTACAAGATCGTCGCAAATGGGTGAAAGATTCTCGCAGTGACATTAAACTCCATAATCACTCACTCACAACACTGGAAGTATGTATTTTTGATGAACATATCAAATATGGTGATCTCGATGAAATTGAACGCACATATTTTACTTCTACACATGCACTATATTTTGTAAAATGCTTTCAATGCCTGAGCTATCTCTCGTACAAATCCTTTCGTCGCTTTCATATTTTTTAACTGGAAATTGGTAACACCAGTGTGGATACTGAAAGGGAATTATAAACAGATTAGGGCCTGGTTAGGATTAGATTACTTACAATGGGTGAATTATGGGTGAACAATTCTCGCTGTGACGTAAAACAATAATTCACTGACTAACTACTCACAAAAGATGCAGTTTGAAGCTCTGAGAAGTAATGAACGTACGCGATGACTGTACTAGACTTGGGTGTGTCGATATTTATCTGCCTGAGTTGTGAGTGGCGTTGGTTATGGGCAGTTAGGTTGTGAATACATGGAGCTGCGTACAGTTAGTGCCAGTTAGCGTGTTACAGAGTACAGAAATTAACATGCCGCAGAACTGAATGGAAGACATGGGTGTGTCGATATATCCGCCTGAGTTGTGAGTGGCGTTGGTTATGGGAAGTTAGGTTGTGAATACATGGAGCTGCTTACAGTTAGTGCCAGTTACCGTGTTACAGAGTACAGAAATTAACATGCCGCAGAACTGAATGGAAGACATGGGTGTGTCGATATATCCGCCTGAACGGTGGCATAGTTTACAGGTTATGGGCAGTTAGGTTGTGAATGCACTGAGCTGCGTACAGTTAGTGCCAGTTAGCATGTTATAGCGGGCAGAAGTTAACGTGCCGCAGAGTACGGAACCGAGTGGCGGACTCAGACACAGCATGCCTGTCCTGAGACGACCGACAGATAACGGTAGTAACCATTGATATTGATGCACACAGTTGCAGTGGAATCGGTCCAAGCGTGAATATTGATAGACGAGGAGAGAGTCTGTTTTTAGTCTCCCAGCTTCGGAAATGGCTCAGATGGGGAAAACATCACCATGCGTGAGAACAAAATAGGAATTCAGCGGAGACCTTTGACATCAATGCCGATTGGAGGAAGTTACGTTCTTGGGAGAATTACAATTTTATTTGTAAGACCCACCACTCTATTGATTTATGTTTGAGACTTGCGGTCCGTCGCGGTGGTGAATATTTCTTCTCGACGACACTGCCAGTTATATGAGCATTGATACAGAAGACAGATGCGAAATTGGTAATCTATGAACTCAAATGAAACAATCAATATTTATGTGACGACAAATCCTAAAGATTTACTGGTTTTTTTTGGTTATCTTTGTGTCAATAAATAGTATAGAAGGACTTCGGATTACGATTGTCTAAAACCTGTTGACAAAAGGCTTCTTCTGCTACAAGATTGATGCACACACAGGCAATGTTTGTTTGGGACTTCTATTGGAAGTGAACACAAGCAGTTATTCTGGAGACCGACTGGCTTGTTTAATGGGAGATGGATTTTGTAGACTTCCGACGGAACACACCACCATCGGGTGACCATGATTTTGGAATGATGTGACACATATTTAGAATATTTCGGTTCATTGTGTTCCATATTTGAATAATTCCAATGTGTTTATGTTCATCTAGTCTGAGGTTGGCCAACAAAGAATTTCTTACAGAAAATGGATACTTCACCTTTAATGTTGATTCTTTCCACTATCAGGGATTAGTCTGCGTGTGTGTGTGTGGGGGTATAGTCTCTTATTTCTCTGCGTTACACTGAATGGTATTTATACAGATAGAGAACCGCATACATTTCATTGAAATATTCACATGGGACCCGCAATGAGAGCCGGTGGAATTGTAATCAATGTTGGAAAACGTTTTTCATTTCCATACAGCTCTCGTGAAAAATGAGGATCTTTTTCCCGCGAGTGTTTCGTGTTTCTCTCCACCACATATTGCTGGCTTACTTTTAACTTGGAGAAGCTGAGGTGTTGGATCGCTCGAGTTCTGTACGGAGGAACTTATGCCGAGCAAATCCATGTTTTGTTCTTCCTGTGGTAGATTACAGTGGTGTAGAGCTGGATTATGAAACTTGGACATGATGAGGATCAGAATCAATATATTTGACTCCTGCATCCAGCCGACTGTCCCTGTCTATGGCATCAGCAGTGTGAGTATTTTCATTACTGTCTTTGCGGATTTTTTTTTAAAACAATTTTTATTGGGAAAACTTCTGGCATACATGAACAGCCAACTTTATAATGGCTATCTGAACATGTCTCCAGATGTCTCAGTTCACAGTTCTTGCAGTTTATTGTAATACATTTCGTATTTTCATTATTTTGTATGCAATATTTAAAAAATAATAATTTGTTTTTCATTCCATGAAGTATTTACCAAGATGGACATGACACCCATAGTTTAAATGTTTATTCAATTAAATCTTTTCAAGATAAACCTAAAATTAAAAAGAAAGAAAAATTATTATTTTTATTATTTTGTATTATTCAACATACGTGGTGGATTTCTACTGTGTATTAACGATAGCATAATCAACAGTGTTGATGTTGATTATGCATAATTCGACGATTGTGACGTCGTCGCCAGACAATGAAATAACGTCATGACTTGACGTCACAGGCGGACGAATGCTCATCAGTCGTTTTTCGGTAGTTTATCATGATTTATTCCAATAAAATGATTATATTGAATAATTAGAATAACCCACGAGATACGATTGATTACGGAAAATATGTCCCTCGTGAAATTAATGTTCAAAGTATCTCGTGGGTTATTCTCTAATTGTCCATCAGAGGGTGTACTTGTAGCTGTAACCAGCTGTGGGTGGAAGCTTTATAGGCGTGGCCATGTTCTCTTCCCACAGATTATTTAGCTGACTTGGTTAAATTGTGGCACTTAACTATATGTCAATACACTAATCACTTGGGGGAAAATGTATGCAGAAATATTTACGATCTGATAATAGCTTGTAATAAATTGTCCTATTTTCAAAGAAATACATATATGATGTAAGTGTCAGCGCTAACTTGTAATTGGATGACTTTGAAACAATGCGTAACTTTTCACGTACTCCAAGCCTGCTATCTTCCTATCACTGCATTGTCATGATGTTTCTCCCATAGATATCAAACAAGCAGCGTTTATGTGCTATCTCAGCTGACTGTGGTAGTACATTGCACCCTCGGTATAACGCAGAAGTTGGGGTCCATGACATACCCCCCTGCGTTATAATACCCGCGTTATACACGAATATGTACAATCTCGGCAACATATGCTTTTTCCTTGCTTTAAAATGTGTACAAACATTGTTTAATCATATACTGTAAAATACTATGTATGCGCAGACGTATTTCCTGCTTCCTGCTTTAAAGCCAAAAAATGTTTATTTAAAATAAAAATAAAAATAAATTCTTTTTTTTAAATGGGGTCCACGATAGACCCCGCATTATAGCCGAATCCGCGGTGCATTGAAGGGTGTTATACCGAGGGTGCACTGTACTAACAATCGATGCATCGGTTCATCTACATATTTGTCTGCTCAGATCTAGACATGATGGGGGAGGAAATGTGTTATTTTAGTTGCCTCCTAGTTGTCTGTTTCAGCCCTGAGATGCAAATCAATGCAGTTCAGTGTCTCACTAGTGGTTTGCCTGGAGCTAGGTGTACCAGTTATTTCAGTAACAGCATACCTACAGGCTTTAAGTAGTTAACCACGCTTCTTGTTTAAATGCTGGTTGGTCGTAAGTGTTAAGTGGTATTGTAATCAGCGGTGTGTATGTGCTTAAGTGGCCACCATTGAAGTCCTGATTAAGGCAAAGCGTTGCAGTCGTGTATATCAGATACTAGGTTAATTAGGATCGGAATCAATATGACATTTTACTGACACTTCCCTCAGTAATGCGATGGTGTTAGCGATTATGAAAAACTTTGCCGTGTTCAACTGTCCAATTGGAAGTTTACAATCAAGCATTTAAATCTGCGATCTCTGTGTCAAATTATGGGTTGTTGAAACATGGCACTGGCTAGTTGCTCCAGGCTAGTGTTTAGTCGGTGTGGAATCTAAAATAGAAGTCGAACAGGGGGAATTATATTGGCGTCGTCGTGTGAAAGGCCTCTATACCATTGGTCCATTCTTGTGTCCTATCCTGTGACTATTGATTCAATAGAGAGTAAATTTAGAATTTATGTCATTACTGGCAGTCATTTACTGATCATGGGGACACTGGAACAAGTGATAAGCAAGCCTTTTCTATTCTATCCTGGCTCAATCGGACAGCGAGATGCTATGATTTAATCATCATGTAAAATGGGCAATTTGAAGCCATGGTTTTCCTTCAAGGAACAACTCCTGTGGTGACAGTCAGTTGTGTGCTGTTTGTCACCGAGCTCTGTGGACCCGGTCTGGACCTCACTGAGGCGTTGTTCTGCCAGTCTGGACCTCACTGAGGCGTTGTTCTGCCAGTCTGGACCTCACTGAGTTGTTGTTCTGCCAGTCTGGACCTCACTGAGTTGTTGTTCTGCCAGTCTGGACCTCAATGAGGTGTTGTTCTGCCAGTCTGGACCTCACTGAGGTGTTGTTTTGCCAGTCTGGACCTCACTGAGGTGTTGTTCTGCCAGTCTGGACCTCACTGAGGTGTTGTTCTGCCAATCAGGAGGCAAGTCAGGTTATATACGGTCATACGTAATAGGCATAACATGGTGGCATAGACAGAGGTATAGGCAATTATATATTGGTAGTAGGTAGTGGAAATAGTCGTAGGCAATAATGACCACCCTTAACTACAGGTCGCGGCCTGATTTATCTTAAACTTTCTGTTGAGATGGAATTTAATCCAATTGGAATACGATTCCAATAACTTTTCTCGAAAGCCAAAATGAAAGGTCTTAGTCAAATATAGGTTACAATTGCATAGATATGCAGATACCATTACTTATGTTAGCTTATTCAGGTCACTATGCTTGTATTGTTTTGTTTTCAAATTCTTTCACTTGGCACATATACCTCATTAAATCATGGAAATATGTGCTTATATACCTTTAATTTGGTGAGATCTGCTTTGACACCTTTTTACCTATCTTTGAAAAGATATCCCAATGATTATTTGTTCGTGGCAGTGCAGTCATAGATTATCACATATCGGAGCAAAAGTTCACGAGTTCCATACTCGTCGCAAATGGGTGAAAGATTCCCGCAGCGACGTTAAACTCCATATTCACTCACTCACTGAGTTCCATAGAAAAATAGAACAAAAAGCCCACCCTCATATCACCCCATGGATAAGAAATCAATGTCAATAAAAGCTACCTGTCTGATGCTGTAAATGATAGAATGCGATGAAAGCTACAATGCAATTATCACACGTAATTTCTCAGTACCAGCCAGTGTTCATGGGGCTTACTGCCACACCAATGCCTAGTACGCATAAAACTAAAATACAATGATTGTGAAACTTGATTATCTTGTCAGGTCTTTGTGGTTGTGCACACTTAAATTTAATTATTGTAATACTTAACCGGTCTTTAGGAACACGTATGTGAGAGTTGGCTCTATATTTGGAACACACGCACACATGCACGCACACACTTAAAACTCATGATTAATTCTTTGAATCTTATAAAACTGCCGGTCTTAAGGTAAATAATCTCCACACAGATATGCAACATGACTCCTTTAGATAGTTCACATTAATTGTATTTCAGCCTAAGCTACACATTTTGCAGGTTTCTCCTGTTTCAAATTTGAAACATCTGCTGTAACATCAATTGTTTAGAGAATAGAAATGTACCAATAATAATAATAATAAATGTATAGGGACATGTAGGGCCTGCTCCTTTCTAGCTGTTCTGTCTGTACTTTCTGTCCGACGCATGCGCAGTTACCAAGGATCAACACCGCA
>JAUTBV010111294.1:0-14262 GCA_032361325.1 Lepetodrilus fucensis
ATATATAATCGGACAAACGAATTTCGATCTGAGACTAATTACGCTTGATTTATCCACCCAAAAGTTGTTATTTACTGGTGTACAGCCGTTGACCGTATTTGATTTAAACTCTGAGAGTCGCAGGTGGGGTTGCAGTGAAGATTTGTCAAACACCTAGATAGTTACCTTTCTTCCCGCTTGAGTTAATCATACGTGTCTGACAGATAAATGATTTTCATTAATCCAGCAGAAATATGATGATAATTTGTATACAACATAATTGAATATGTACCTGGCTCAAGAGTAACAACAGGTGTTCCCACGTGTATATACTGAGGAACTATCGTTGATTGTGTGGCAGGTACTGCCGTCGTCCTCATGTCCTTTGATGGTACATAGCACCCCAGCATGTTAAACCTCATGCCTATCCCGAGAGGAGACCAGGCAACGGGCACAATCCGGATGTATTGAGCGAAGACTTCTCCTGGGAAGATGTTCTTCATCACTGTGTTCCTGTCGCTGTTTCCGGTGAAGACTATCGGTTTGCCTGTGATTTTGTCCGTGATTGGGGTGAAGTTCATGCCATCGGTGCCATAGCTTACAACGAATTTCGTTATCCATTTGTTGACCATTGGACTTCCCTGCGTCAGGATTCCGTTGATGATTTGGGGTTTGAGGTAATCCACCATTATCCACTGGTTTCCGTTGTCCACCCTGCAATAGTGCGATTAACAGGATAATGTAAATGTTTGGCAATGCGAGGGAGAGAGAGAGGAGGGATAGGTGAGGGAGATATATAGAGAGGGGGAGATAGATGAGAGAGACAGAGAGAGAAACAGAGAGTAATATAAAGAGATATATAGAGGTGAGCTAGACCAATAGAGAGGGGAGGGAGAGAGAGAACAAAACTAAAGAAGACGGAGAGAAAGTATTAGACGTAGATTGCCCGATATACCGTGCCTGTTTTAAAATGGAGGCACATGATCGTTAGTCGTTAAATATATTCCCGATGATAATTGTTATACTAGTACTTCAAAGTATCCCAAAAATTACTCTCCACCTTGGCATCGGAGGTCAAACTCTGGAGCAATCTAAGACATGATATTCGCTTTCCTCTGGACTGCAGAGTATCAAACTTCTGCTCAACTGCCGTGGTATATCTAATATAAGACAGTGTTTGGTGTGTGAAGAAGGTGTAGACGCTTACTGTGGGGACCACGCTCCAAATTGGTTGTACAGACGTCCAGCCGGGGCATTGTCCCTACTACTTGAGAAGCCAGAGGCAGTCATCTGTGCGTCTTTGATGATCAGAGAGTTGTCTACGCCCATTGGCAATCCACAGACAATTGTTCCTGCATTAAAATAATACGATGAGGATGTTTATGGCATCGTAATAGTAGTAGTAATAATAATAATAATTATTATTATTATTATTACTTTCTTGTTATTAGTATTAGTTAGTAGTAGTAGTAGTAGTAGTAGTAGCGGTGGTAGTAGTAGTAGTAGTAGTAGTAGTAGTAGTAGTCGTAGTAGTAGTCGTAGTAGTATACATATACATAAACCTATATCATATGGCACCATACTATTAAATTAACTTCAAGATAGAATAAATTAAATAACTAAGTACAATGACATTAGTTATTCAGTGTTTTATGTATTAACATGTCTAGTAGAAGTTATTAGGTGGATTCCTTAATTCAACAGTTTTTCCTATTGTCCCACCTTCCTAAATCAAAATACGACTCGCTTGCACAATGTAGTTCAACTTCTTAATCTGACTATCTGACTGTGCATAAGAGTAGCTGAAGGTTCTGACGTACCTGTTGGTTTAGGTGTAGGTTGGCCACTTCCTCCGATACTTGGTCCGGCAGTTGGAATCATGGTTTCTCCTGTCTGTGATGATCCGGTAGGTGTTCCGTTCTGTCCTACTGGTGGTTTATATGTGTGTCCTGATGTCAACTTGGGCGTGCTGTTCTGTCCATGGGTAGGTTGACCAGACAGACCCACAGACGGGGAGACTGTTGGGGTACCGCTTCCGTTCTTAAGCGGTGGACTGGCGGTCTGTCCACTCACCAGGGACGGAGTACCGCTCACACCAGCGGATGGTCCCGGTGTTGGGGAGTGCGTCTCTCCAGTGCCCGGACTGGCTGTAGGTATTCCTGAAGCACCTCCTGTTGGGACGACGGGCGATGTGGGTCCACTGGTGAGACCCAAGCACGAGAGAACGTCGAACCTCAAGGCGATCGTGTTGTGCCATTCTACAGGATTCAGTCGGATATATCTAGCCAGAATCTCGCGATCGAAAAATACCTTAACCGGGCTGTTTCTGTCTGAATTTCCAGTGAAGACTACTTGCAAGGCATTTTCATGTCCAGCGTATGGAGTGAACGTTTGACCATCAACGCTGGTTGATACGGTGTATTTGGTTACCCACTTATCTAAATCTGAACTACCTTTGGTCACAATCCCTGAAATGTATTCGGGATGCTTCAAGTCCACTTGGATCCATTGCTGTGTGTCCATGATTCTGAAAAGAGAGTACATTTTACGGTGACTTAAATCCTAGGCATAATGTGAATATGACAACCTGTAAATATAATAGATAGCATATAACTGATAACAGATTATTTTTAATATTACCTGGAACACAATCTATAAATATAAACTTGTGTTCAAATGCTGAATTTGAAAAACATATAGACCAAAGATAGGCAAGTGATAAGTATGTTAACGTTTCTGTGTCAAATAGCTAATAAAATGTGTAACCTGGGCATCCAAGCACCGGCCAGGTTTCCTTCGGGAAGTGTGTTGAATCTTCCTCGGTCAGCTTCAGATTTGAAGTCAAAGGAAGTGGATGCTGTGAACTGATCCTTCCCGAACAGGTTATGATTGCTAGTGTCCATAGGTACTTCGCAACCTAAAACATATTCCAATACAATCATGAACATACTCATTTAAGGTATTGGATTACACATATTTCATTCACTGCAAACATAATAGTATCGAAGATACCCCTGTATCCACCCCTGTATCCACGGGGTGTCCTGGAGGTTTCCTAACTATGTATGTTTGGATGTGGCAACGTCTGAAAGTTGAGTATCCTGTTTGCCGTTGCTCGACGCTCTTGTAGCACTACAATAGTTGTAACTGGGCTCCCGCCACAATAGAAAACGTTGACGTTACAATAGCCTACAAGAGCGTCGAGCAACAGGCCCCTGCACATATTTTGCTACGTTATTGTAATGAAAAACACACACAAAAAAGAGGATTGGTAAAAATTCCTGGCTGGCGTCTATTAGTACTGCTGCCATAAAGTATTCATTAAACAACTCTCAAATTCCATTCGTATATCGGAATAACAAGCATAGTTGTTGTACGCCTACCTTTTGTCGTACCGTTCTTCGGTGTCGCAGACCCAGCCGTCGTTTTGATGGCAGGTTCTACAGAGTGGCTGAAGCCTGGACTCTTGTCTACGCTATAGGTAGGACTTGGGGTCGGATGAGCACTCTTGTCAGGAGATCCCGTGGGTGGGGTTGCTGTTGGTATTCCGCTCTGACCAGTCTTTACCGTCGGTACGAGTGCTGCAAGGTAAGTTTACAGCATATAATAATAATCCCTATTTACTCGTCGTCTTCTTTTTTATTATTAATAGTAGTAATAGTAGTAGTAGTAGTAGTAGTAGTAGTAGTAGTAGTAGTAGTAGTAGTAGTAATAGTAGTAGTAGTAGTAAAATAATAATAATATTAATAAGCGCATTTATATTGCATCAAATCCATGCTTCAGAAGTATGCTCATAGCTCATTACCCCGGTCAATGGATCAATGTGCTCTCATTTCACCTCAACTCCCTGTGGAGTATACAACCCAAGCTGTCAGTTAAGGCGCTAGAAGGTTTCACATTCACAATTCCATCTCTTCCTACCGGGTACCCATTCACAAATGGGTGGACTGGAGCAGTGTGGATCTAAGCACTTTGCTCAAGAGTGCTACACGATGACATGAGCTAGACTCGATCTCGGGACCTCCGGGTTATGAGGCAGACTCGCTACCTCTAGACCTTTAGACCACCGCGCTCCATATTATTATAGTATATTATTATTAGTTGTATTATTTGTATTATTTGTTGTTATAATAAAATAATTAATAAAAATAATAATAAAAATAATAAAACTACTACTACTATTACTGCTACTACTACTATTACACATGTTAGGTTATATTTGTAACATGGCTTTACTATACTTCACTATAAAGAAAACGTATATGGTTGGGTTTTTTTAAAGAAGAAGGAAATCGATATTAGAACCATAATGGCGGCTTAAAAATACTTGAAATAAATATTACTTTTAGTTGAATATGCTTTGACATTTATTATTATTATTATTATTATTATTGTTGTTATTATTATTATTATTATTATTATTATTATTATCATAATTATACTACTAATAATAATAATCATAATTAATAATTAATAATAATACTTATTATTATTAATAATACTAATAATATAATAATACTAATACAATTGGCCATTCTCCTCAAGAAGTTCAGGTATTTTGGTTGCGTTCATTAAATCTGTGACGGGTTGCAGTAGAAAGGCGTGTCAGTGCCACCCAATCCGCCAGTCTGCTATCTCTGCAGACGTTACCGACACTAGTACTGTCAATGTCACAATGACAATGTGTGCTTTCTCGTCCGGTGCTCGATCTTACCACGGGGGAGGGGGCTGCTGGAAGTGTGGGTGTGTGTGGGGGGGGGGGGGGGCAGGGAGGTTAACTTACTACAAGACGAAACAAATTGCTGTTCTCTGTTTCGTGTCCACGTGTCGAAGTCTCGTTTCCCTACAGTGCAGCTTATAAGCCTTACCTCGTGTAAACAACCTACACATGGATGGTTCTACACCTCCAGATCTTGTTCACGAGGTCGCGAGGCAGAGCTTCATTGTCGGAGTATGCTTAAAACTAGCTTGTATTTCTTGGCAGAGGCTCACAACTTGAAAACTGATCGAGATACTGTGACTAGTACTGCTAGGAAAATGCGTTCATGAACTACAAATCTATACGTCCTTAAAGACCTGTTTTGTCATATTTCATTCAATTAATATTTCAGTGAGTGTGTACGAGGGAGATTCCGCCTGCATAGGCACCTCGGGGGGCATCCTGGGAGCCATTTAGAACGTTGATGAATACCAAGCATATTCAGGTCTGTTCCCCGGTGTGAATACAGACATTACCAATTATCCAGACAACCAGAAACAGATTTATGTGGTAGGTAAGTGGTCCCTGAGGATATTCTATCAGAAGCATACAGAGATGTGACAAAGGATGTATACTTGTCATCGATGTCCTCTCCTGCGGTGACCAGCGTAACGTCGTGATTTGTGCAGATCTCTTACAGTACAGGCCAACCAGTAGGTTTCTACCGATGTGTATCAAGCGACAAGAGGTCATCAAATCTGGAGAAAGACTATAGACTATCATGGGGAATCAATTATAGAAAGCATGCCGTCCAAATTGCCATAACATATTGTTTTACATGCTGTCGAAAAACTTCACTATCTATTCGTCCAGTTTATAAGAAGAAGTTTCATGTTAAACTGGATACGAATAGGTATGGAAAATTGATGTATTCTATTTTCGACAATCCACCTGTATTGGATAGTTAGGCTTCTGAAAACAGTGAACAGTGCAAGTAAATCCTATTCCATCAAGACAGTTCCGGGGGCCGTGAAAAAAGGAATCAAGTACAGTTTAAGTTGGATTCCAGAGAGTGTACACGTAAAGACGCACCCGCGGCTATATTTACGTGTCTGGCGTAATCCAAGCTGTCTACCAATCAACTGGTGGAACAGCAAAGCGCGACTGGAGGCGACGTGTGGGTTATTACCTCCCTTTACTTCAGATGACCACACGCCTTCTGGGAGTCGTCAGTCCTTGCAGGGCCATTATACCGCCGATCACAGAGTTCCTGCAAGTCAAAGACACTTTCAATTAAGTTGACATGCCGCTGCAAACCCACACGCGGCGTCAACGTAAAAGGCTTTCTATAATACCTCAACAATCGGGAGGTCGATCAAAAACGCGCACCTGTTTCATCTGTTGACATTCCATTCGGCCTGTTCCTGTAGAAAATTGATTAGGAGAGATTAATGTGATAATAATACTGAGGAGCCGCTCTCGCTGTGTGCAAAGATGTAACCTACAGGCCGGCCGCTGTTACTGGTACCGACTTGCTGCTGCCACTGCCTTGTACCTCCACCGTTTTGACATGAACGACCATGTGGTTGCAATCTAACCATTCGCAGACCGTTCCCGCTTTAACTCCCATCTCCCTCCCTCCTCTTCTTCTTCCCTCCTCCTCCTCTCGTACAGCACACAACCTCACGGGAACTCACTAGCGTTCAACAGATCCATTGACTTCTAAAACATCGACTTTATTGTTATATAATTCACAATACTGAAATACAATATTTGTCACATTTTTTTTAACCGTTACCCAAACCGGTAATATTAAACCCTCTTAAGCACTAGTCCTATCATCAAGTACGTGCTAGGGGCGAATGTCAAGCGCAGCGTGTGGAATTCCCTATTGACTAGTACTACTTGGCAGAACGCGGTTATCTTCTCCTGCTAGCAGTCAGTATGATCAAAGAGTGGTGAGAGTTTGTACGGCAGTGTATATGTGTGTGTGATTGGTAAATGTGTACCGCAAGGTAGCTCGACTCTACCTGGGATATACCGTGCCTCATGTCACCTGACGAGAAGCGTTCACATCACTGGGATATATACTCAGCATTACTTAAATGACTTTACAGGGAGTAGAATGCTAACTTCTGGATACGAGGATTAATCCATTGTCATTCAACATCTGATTGATTTCATGAACTGCATATCTCGTGCATATCGAGAAAATTGCGTCAGTGGGGAGGATGTAAACACGGCAGGTGCGCGTTGTCTGCTCCCAAGATAGATCTCCGGAGTATGGGGGCTAAGGAAGACCCCCCGGACACTATAGAGGAAATCCAGGAGATGGAGACACAGGTAAGTGGCCAGGTTTTGGGAGGGGAGGGGTGTGTGTGCAATACCTGAACACAGGTGGAACTCTCTCAAATGTACGTGGAGACGGACGAAGCAAGACACGGTGAGGAGAGTGGCGTATGTCCTGTGTACATAGGCCTACATCATAACTGTACACAGTGATTGTAAGTTATCAAGTTATCGCCAGGCGACTCTAGTTGCAGTCTGATTCTTTCGTTCCTTGAAGCTGTTCGATGGTTATTAATGATTGGCAATTTGGCATGTGACCTCACCTGTGAAAGAGATTACCTGCGTTGTTCTCGGTGTGGAAATATTCATGGACGAATTGACCAGCGAGGAAGTGGGTGTATTTTCTCTTGTCCGTTTTGGTCTGCTTGATTTAATTACTCGAAATATCAAAGAGAAAAGTCAGCATTGTAAATAAATACCCCCCACGTTTTCTGAATCCTGCAAAGGTTTATCCGTATCGATGAGTGTCGCCATATCGATCGAATAATCGTCCAATCTGTTAATGACAGTTCAATTTGTCATGTTAGCTTTGTATTTGTGAGTTGGAATAATGCCATGGCCTATGCACGCGACTGACCATCATCATGAATGCCATGGGCATTAATGCCAGTGCATACTGACCAGATTATAACACTAGGAATTGACATTATACCAACAATTAAACCAATTCACGTGCTCACATTATTATAGATAGATAGATAGATTCTATTTCCTTCAAATATATTCGGAGAGTAGTAATATGAAAATGGTCTACTGACAACGTGTAACATTCCTTACTATAGCATAGTACCCTTCAACAAAACAAGAACAACGGTTATGTACCGCTATGCTACCATATTTTAATAATTGTCACCATATCATAATGACAACGCCTAAAGTACTGACTTTGTATTCTATTTCCCAATATCTTAATAGTGTTTGTATTCATTATCATTGCAAGACTTGTTCTCAATCATATAGAAGTTTCACTCTGACACTGGAGTAGATAAAGATATTACTTGAACGTGTATACTGTAAGCCCATATCCTGTATCTTGGTGTGCTTCGTGCTGTCAGGATACAATACTTTGAAGTTCTATATCAAATGCCAGTAATGTTTACATCATATATATATACGTGTACCGGATACAGAGGGAAGTATTCTATTTCTGCTATTGATTGATAATAGACACGTGTGTAATAATGGCTATGCCGTCACCATAGCGTATACTTGTATACCTCGAGTCACAAGCCATTTCGTGTCACACGCGTATACTTAGTATATTGATCTGTATCGTCACAGTATGCATCCTTACTACAGCAGAGTGCCCTTCAACAAAACACGAACAACGGCTATGTACCGGTAAATCGACGTTTTAAACTCTACTTTTATATGTATATTTTATGAAAACATTGAAGTCAATGACGTACAACTCATTATGGAACTAAATCCCGGGGCGTGAATACAAATACGACATTTTCCTAGACACGCTTCACCTGGTAAATACCAGTACCATGAAGCCAGAAAAAAAATATGTAAAATTGAGTCCATACATAATGCATCGAATGTTAAAATCAATTACCTAGCAGCATAACGTGTTCATCGCGTCAATGAAGACCCAGAATGTAGAATGTTATTTTTATCTCTACCTCGATGTCTCCTTCCACATTTAATGAGAGAGAGGTTCTAATTACTTCACTAATTGCTGGCACATGTGGATATGTCGGCAGGATGTGAATAGAGAGAGACTTGTAATGATATCTGTACGCATGTGTGTATGATATATACATCTAGTAATGTAGACAAGAAGCATATTATTATATGTACTGACAACGTGTAATATTGCATCAATGCATCATGTATATTATCCTGTTGTGTTAAAACCAAGAGAGAAAGGATGTGTCGTTTAGTGCGTATGTACTTATAATGCACCATATCTGATTTTGAAATATTTTCACATTGAAATAAAACATACAGGTGTGTTTGTATAATGGCTAGCTGTTTGGGGTGTAGCTCTCAAATAATGAGAGGTGCTCCTTCTAAATGTGTCATGTATTTATGAGGAAGGACATAAACTCATGGCATATATTCGGTTACATCTACTAAGTAGGCCTACCAACCATACTCGCTAATACTCTTGTTTCATTCTTAGTATGTGCATATTTGTATGTTCTGTACTATGTATTAGTTTCTTGTGTGTGTGTGTGTGTGTGCGTGCGCGCGTGCGTGTGTGTGTGTGTGTGTGTCTGTGTGTGTGTGTGTGTGTGTGTGTGTGTGTGTGTGTGTGTGTGTATGATATAAATCATACACTGATATGCCAATGTGTATTCTAGTCAGGAATATCACTGAGGTTTAATGTCAGGATTAGTTAATAATGACTGCCACAAAACAATGTACAGATCATATTAAGTAATCCTCCGTAAATACCAGCAACTATAATCACGTTGTCAAGAAGATTGTTTCCGATTATTCAAGATAAATGTCATTCGTAATACAAAATAGATATGCTATTTTCCTACCCACCAAGTAATATATTGTTTTAGATGGCACCGGCGTAACAATTGCTTGCTTGAACAAAAATCATGTATTATAATTCAAATATATTCCATCATTACATTTTAACTGTATATATTTCGTTATAAAACATTACTGACATCCGGTTTTAAACTGTAGATAGTATTATAGTGAACGTATTCAAACTCAAAATATTAAAAACTTATGCATCTGTTAAATATATATTATTGTATATATAAATTATATTGCATTGAAATCGCCCATACTTGGTGTTGTTAACGTCGATAGTCTATATCTAGTAAAGTTTAAGGTTTATTGGAATGCTAAATATATAGATGATTATCGGACAATACAGACGACAGTATTGGCCAATATATTGTAATTGATTCAACCATTTGTACTATTATGT
Source organism: Lepetodrilus fucensis (assembly GCA_032361325.1). Taxonomy (NCBI): domain Eukaryota; kingdom Metazoa; phylum Mollusca; class Gastropoda; order Lepetellida; family Lepetodrilidae; genus Lepetodrilus; species Lepetodrilus fucensis. Next base: position 9,930 of record JAUTBV010111294.1, read on the forward strand.
TCTGGTTAACTTAAATGCTGTGGTTGTCTACAACTCTCTTTGAAAGAGATGTAATAGTTGAAGTGATTCGTGGAAACTTGCTTGAACAAGCTATACTGATATTTATAGTGCTTTTATGGTGCTTTTAAGAATATTTATGGTGCTTTTAAGAAAATGCTTTATTCTGTGAGTAACTTAATTGTGGCCGAATCTGGTTGTATTGTTTTTGGCCAGAAGAGTTGGTGTTAACTTTCCACAGAATAAAACACAGTATTCCTATTTCTGAGTACATGATTGCTTCCAAAGATAAAAGGGGTTCAAACAGACTCTTCATGTATACAACAACAAAACACAAAAATGATAAATTACATCATGAACAGTGATTCAATTTTCTTCAGAATTATGTTTTATGGATAAATCGTATATTTTCCCGTATATGTTAATGTTACCAATGGTAAATAATTCGATGTTGTTTCGAGTGAGTGTGAGCGATCTTTAGCATGTGACGTCGTATCCTTTACCTTCATAGATTTTATTTTTAAAACGCACCAACAAAAGATTCTTGCAAATATAGCTTTATATATCACACAAATATTATGAGCAGCATCAACGTAAACTCATACTATATATTTGCCACATACTTAACATTCTGGGTATCCTTTCAAGAAGCTCTCCTATCCACTATAAGAGACGATAGCGCTCTCTTTGCCGATAACAATACACTGCAAAGAGAGCTCTATGGTCTCTTAGCGGAGAAGGTATATCAAATGTGAAACAATACCGTGTTCGAGTCCCTTTAACGTGTTTATTGTCGGTGAAGATCAACGCACATGGTATACCTTGCCCACTGGTGGTAACTTAAAGTACTGTACATTGTGTCAGTTTTATATACACTATCCTTGGACTGGATTCAGTAAGTTGATATACACTGAGCCTGGAATAGAACCCTGCGTCAATTCAAGCGTTTCCGTGTAAGATGCTTATCTGTAAACGTTTATACCAAGTGATATTAATCTAGTCAAATGGCTTCAATGTGTTTATGCGCAATAACCCTATTCTAGGATAGATATAGGTTATGCAGTCGGTTTATATGTGATGTTATAGGGAAACGGCGTGTTAATGTTGTTTCAGTGAGACAGTAGACCGATCTGTTTGATTACAGAATATTATATTCTATTCTAGTCATTCAGTCAGATTATTAACTGCATTATGTTCTAGTCAGTCAGTCAGTTAGATTGTAGACTATATTCTGTTCTAGCCAGTCAGTCAGATTATAGAATGTGTTCTATTCTAGTTAGTTATTCAGTTAGTCAGTCAGTCAAATTATAGACTATGCCTGTTCTAGTCAGACAGTCAGATTATGGACTGTAATCCGTTCTAGTCAGTAAGTCCGAGTGTAGACTGTGTTCTGTTCTAGTTATTCATTCAGTCAATCAAATATTCTGTTCTAGTCAAGTCTGTCAGATTACAGATTGTGTTCTGTTCTAGTAAATCACCCGGGTCCGTATGCACAAACGTAGTTCAACCACAGTTTAGGCTAAACTAGGTTTAAGCGACGAGTTATACCACTGTCGGTATTATCCTTAAACTACGGTTTAACAAAACTAAAACCCCAGAGTATAACCCAAATACTGTATTTTGTTCTAGTCAGTTATTTTACTTGACAATATAAGCACCGGTCGGCAATTGTTGGGTTATGTCAAATACATGTGGAAGGCTGGTTGGTTGGTTTGGGATGTGCAAGGTACCTATATAGGCTACTGTTTGTGGTTAACATATGTTTCATAATACACATTGTAGGTATGTTATTGCAGGGTTATATCAGCACTGTATATTACATGCAACGCGTACGTAATACCTTCAGTTCAAACATGTAGAAAGACAGATAGTGGTAAGGGGCATGTACATGTCTATTTCTACTCAAGAAGCCCCGATGAACGTACATTCGCAAGGAATGCTGGGAGAACTTAACACGGTGCTCTGGTCTAGATGCGGGGACTGGTATCCGTATACACGTCAGTCGGAACTTCTCGGAATTTTTTGGTCGTGCTTTATAGGAGTATGGCGAAGAGACTAGTCGTTAATGCTTAGTGCAGTTAAACATAGTGCCGCGGTAACATACGTGTGTTTACCTCGGTACAGTGTTATTTGTGGAATATTGGTGCTTCTGTCATTGTCGTGTATATCATCTCATTTCTTGTTCCACAAAGTAAACGCGGTCGCGACCGTGATCGTCATTGTCTGATGCTAATCTTGTTGGCAAGAGTTTTGGGGAAACATGTCTTGTCGTTTCTAGATCTAGAGATGACACGTCATGGTATCTAAGTGATACTCCAGTCCTTACAAATAATAGAAAGCCCAGATAAGGGCCATAACCCGTTACGTTTAGAGAATTAAAAGTTATGAGGTCATTCCATATCTAAATTGCTCTCGTATATTCCTCATTATACGTTTTCCAGTTACATTACTTTTCTAACCACCAATTTAAATTACAGTTTCGTTATACTAAAAAAAGACATGATATATCACTATGCAGTCTGGTTTAATTAAAATCGTTGTCTTTTTTAAGCATGTAATGACCAAATGAAAATTGCAAGTTGAAAACATGGTAAATTTAATGTCGTACATGCCATTGCATATCTGAAAAGATTCCTGAAAGTAAATGACTAAACATTGGATTTGGATTGTATCTTGTAATTGCTGTTACTTGAGATTGGCTGAAGAGAACTTGGCAACTTATTATAATAAAAGACTTAGCAGCTGTTCAATGTGTTCATATGTGTTCATTGTCTTCCAAGCAGTATATGCTATGTGCGTTGCTGATATATATCATGCACGTAAGCTGTGGTGTGTGTTAGTGTTACTATTTCCATATTGGTGTTAACACGAAGTTAAAAATAAGCGTTCCTGTTGTTCGGAATACCTGCAGTTATTTAATCTCCATCGTATTCCAAAGGCTTACTTTTTTTCTATCGTCTAATTCAGATGTTGTCAAAGCCAGTACTTCATATCATGTCGAAGTGTTTCAATTTCGAAAGCTACACAAGTTAAATACAAATTACAAATATAACATCTTAACAAATTTCTGTGCAACATTTTTTTTTTTAATGAATAGTTTCAAATTAAGCATAATATGTGTGTTCTGAACTTCTGAATACCTTTATTTGATGATATCTTCAAATATTCGTTTGATTATCGATATAGCCATGCTCTATGCCGTATAACTGATGTTGCATAACATGCACACGTTTTTTAACATATGAGTGGCATTGAGTGACCTTCTGGGCCCGGATTGATATGGACTTGCTAATGTCCAGGAAGTCATCACAAGGTTGACCTGCAGAGAGGAGAGAAAGAGAGAGAGGGTGGGGGGAGGCTCTATGGTGGGGAATGAGGGGAGGAGTATTGGAAATGGCAGGTGGATGTGAACCGGAAATTGATCAGGATGTTGGGGAATAACCTAACATTAGCAGAATATTTATTTTTATTTTTATTTTATTTTTAAGTGGGCATGTAATTTCTATTTTATATCGTCCTGTCATTTATATTTAAAGTTGTCATGGGAATGTTATTTTAAGTGGTCATATACTTTCTAGTTTAAATGGCCGTCATTATTATTTTTAATGATCATGTAATTTGTAAATTAAATGGTCATGCACGTTCTGTTTGATATGATCATGGGATTTATCTTTTTAATGATTGTAATATTTATATGTTGTGGTCGTATAATTTGTGTATAGTCCTTAACATACACAGAACTGTTTTATTTATAGATTATTCACGATATATATTCATCCAATGACAGAAACCATGTAATGATGCACTTTATATGGCCACTTTATTGGACAAGTGTATCTGGTATAACCTACACATGCAGTGATACGCTACTTATATATTTACATGTTGTATCCTCCAATGGACATTTATACTTTCTTCAATAAATATCCTTCACAAATCATTTCATACCGGGAACCAGCTAACATATGTATTACAAATTGACCAAAGTACATTGTTCATAAAATATTGATCAACGATCTTTAATATCTGTTTACACTCAATTTGCGTCGTCAAATAGATCCGGTAACTGAAGCAAATGACTGGCGGAAGTCCATTTCTATTAGTCAAAACACACAGCATGAACATCAGTCGCTAGTCTCTCATTGTCTCTGACTGTGGCAGCTATGAATTATTAACTAGTCTATTAGATGTCTGTGTCAGATTAAACCGATGATCATGTCTATGAACACGTCAGAACAAATGGCAGCAAACAACAGTATACATAGAGGATCTAACATGAGTGGTCATTCAATACTGAATTTATTAAACGCACACTATCAGTTTCACCAACTCGTTT
>JAUTBV010111305.1:0-14261 GCA_032361325.1 Lepetodrilus fucensis
CATGTTCGTGGCTCAATCTTATGTACGTTCGACTGGTGTACGACTAGTTCCAATACATTGGTAGAGTATTACCTATAAGGATAATCTTTTCAATATATGGTCACAGCTTTGTTATCTGATTTTAAAATCTTACCAAGTTAAATGTAATTCTTCATTAGATATTAGACATTTTCTAATATTGCAACATTTTGATATATAAAAAACTACTTTAATTACACAAATTATTATCTCGCTTGCACCAGCCATCTTTACTTGATGTGATCATTGATGCATAATGTTGTGCATGTGTGCTAGGCTTGGTATATAAAGCACATACTTTGCACATGTTGTGCATGTGTGATAGGCTTGGTATATGAAGCACATGCTTTGCACATACCTTTCATGGAACATTTGTATACTATGGCAGCATGCAAATTACACACTGCATTTCAATATGTTGAGACTTTGTGTGGCCATATTTTGCAGCTTGCGCAGAGTGGGGTTGCTGGATTATGTAGCTCACAATTATTATTCTTATGTTCGTAGTAGATCCTGACTTGTCAGGTGTAGTAGATCTATCAATATTATATAATGTGGAAGTGACTAATAGTATTGCTTGTTACTAAAACGTATATATGAGCACTTTTATTTGAGAAGTTCTTTAATCAAGTAATGCAATTAACATTTAATTTATCTGGTCGTTCCATTTCGGTACCATCGTATCGTTGCAAATGGGTGAAATATTCCCACAGCGACATTAAATTCCATATTCACCCACCCACTCACTCACCATTTTGGTTCCAGTTTACCAATTTAGCCTCGTTTCCATTCAAACAATAACAACATACTAAATTCTCGTTTTCTTTCGAACAAAATAGTAAATGCCATCTTTGTATGTTGAATTATAGATTTCTGGCTGTCACTGGTCAACACTGCACTTTTAGATCATTTGTAGCATGTCCAGTCCCAAAAACTGGACAAGGTGGAGAAATGTGCCAAGGACTCATTATTGGTCAATTTCAGCCCATGTCATTGTCAAAGTGAAGACAAATTAAATCCTGAAATCAGTGAGAAGCACTTTGCCTGCCGTGCCTGTCAGGGTAAATCTAATTGGTTACTTTTATAAAGCTTTGCTTGTCTTTCCCTGTCACAGTAATTTTGATTGGTCCGTTTTAAAAAGCTGTGGCCTGCTTTGCAGTCCGAACAGCTCGGTGTTTACCAGCCATGGGACCTGGAAAGATGTCCTACCAGAAGATTGAATGAATGCACCATGGGACGATCTGTGACTTAAATGAAAATGGCAGATAATGTCATGAAGAAAGTTAATCCATCCTCAAATCAAATTTTGTTTCCAGTAATCTGTCTGGTAGATAGTTACCTACATTCGTGTTCACCGAACTAAAGAAGTATCGGCATGATCGCCGAATGATTCAATTTTCCTGTCATTCAGATGGGATACAATTAGCTGTCCATACAGAAAACCTATTTTGTGGAACGAAACATTTTCCCTGTTCTAATTGGAAAAAGGGTTGCCAACCAACAAAGTGCCCAAAGTAGACTGTGTATTGATTTGGAAAATAGAAGCTCTACAATTTTATCAAAACCAGGATCTTCCTATGATGCAGCCAGTGTTAAGAATGATCATTAAGTAGACCCACTTCCCATATACCATTCCATTATAATAATAATTATTGTCATTCAGAAATGAAATCGTGATCCGAGTATTATTGCTATGAACCCATTGAGATCAGAGCCAGTGTAAACAATCCAAGTTTGCATTGACATTTGCTGCCAATGCTAATAAGTGAGCGAGTTGTTGTTTTAATTAACCAGCTGTAATCTTTCACCCATTCTTTTGAATATCATCACCACTATGACATTGGGTCCCTAGTTCCTCATTGAGCCTGCACTGTGTTATCATTTTCAGCGTGCCTGATATTTGTTTTAATGAAAAGATCTCTTACTGTGTGAATACAGGATGCGCTGTCTGTACCGTGGCAATATTGTTATCATCCTTGGTCCGTCAGTACCAGCCTATGATCACAGGTTTACTGCAACATTCAGCGCTACGGTCGTTGTAGGTTTCCTCGTGACCTAAACTGACAAGCTGCAATATGAGTGAAATCAGCTTGAAAGGCAGTTCTAAATCCAATTAACAAAAAAATAGATGCAAATCCGTAGTTTCTTTGTATATTACATTTAATGAAATACTTTTAATCTTGTTTGTTTCATGGACTTTGAAGATAATTATTTAACCTTCTTAATGCTATTGACAATGAGAGATGCCATATTTATAATTGATTTCTGCTTTATACCATGATAGAGATTGCTAAAGGAATTGGGCCCCTTAGGGCTCTGTTGACATCTTTGGGAAGAAAATAGTCCGTCTGATTAGCTGGTGAACGCTAAATTTGATTGAGAATTTGGTGTCTGAATTTGCGTAGCACCTCAGGGAGCTCTCGTGTCTGGATTAGTGTAGCACCTTGGGGGTTTGGAATCTCTGGATTAGTGTAGCGTTTAGGGGTCCTCATCTCAGGATTAGTGAACTGATGATGTGTCCACATTTCGGGATTCCTGAAGGCAAACTGTAGGTTTCAAGAATAAAACTGGATGTGTCTTTCTGATACTATAACTCTGGCTATATTATTGGCCTGTAATTTGAGACTATTGAAATTATCTACAACAATTGTTCACATATTTTATTTCATGAATAAATGTTGTGGTGGTCAGGTCTATGTAGTGGTGAGGTCTATGTGGTAGTCAGGCTCATATCACATGTGGTGGTCAGGCTCATGTCACATGTGGTGGTCAGGCTCATGTCAGATGTGGTAGTCAGGCTCATGTCACATGTGGTTGTCAGGCTCATGTGGTGGTAAGGCTCATGTGGTGGTCAAGCTCATGTGGTAGTCAGGTCTATGTGGTGGTCAGACTCATGTGGTCACTCATGTGGTGGTCAGACTCATGTGGTGGTCAAGCTCATGTGGTGGTCAAGCTCATGTGGTAGTCAGGCTCATGTGGTGGTCAAGCTCATGTGGTAGTCAGGTCTATGTGGTGGTCAGACTCATGTGGTCATTCATGTGGTGGTCAGACTCATGTGGTGGTCAGACTCATGTGGTGGTCAGACTTGTGTGGTGGTCAAGACTCATGTGGTGATCAGGTCTATGTAGTGATCAGGTCCAGGTGGTCAAATCGTCAGATCCATGTGGTGGTCAGGCTTATAAATGTGGTGGTTAGGTCCATGTTGTGGTTAGGTCCATGTCGTGGTCAGGTCCAGTTGGTGGTCAAGGACAGATGCTTCAACATTTGTTTTCCCATTTCTGATGTAGTTCATCTTCTACAATGTTCTTCATTAACCTAAAACAATGTATACAAGGCCATGCATTTACTTTGACGGTCATTATAGATTTGTGGACCATTCTTTTATGAAGTTTGCTGCATTTACTTTTTTGTAGATCTGCTTAGCAACAGATCAATAGTTTTGTATGCTCAGAATGCCATAGAAATACAGTTTAACAATACAATTCATATCTTACACCAATAAACAGCTTTTTGTTTAAATTGTTAATAGAAAGTGTATGGGGGTGGCTTAGATAATTCAAAATCTACTCGGGCGTGAACGTGAACAGTACAGTTTGTATACACTATAATACAGTTAATTGGCTTTACTGTTGTGTGGGTCCAAACCAATGAACCGAACCTCCGTTGATCAATTGGAAATTCTGTCAACATTATATGTTTTATGTTCCCTTGATCACATTTAATCGATCTGTTTTGTAAGGATCTTAGTAAATTATTAACACCTGAGTGTTGTTCTTAACGAAGGTCTTTCAGTCTAGCCACCCTCATCTATTGTTTCACTTACAATGATCAGGTTACTTTGTATATCCCAAGATGTGAAAGGACTATTATGTAACATCATATTGTGATGCAATATCAACACAGATATTGACATGCAATATTACTTTGAAATGTTAAAACTTTAACGTCATATTTTAACTTGAATGCTCAAACATAAACATTTAATTTCTTCTTAGAAAATTTGTGTAAAATGTCATTCTTTAAAATCAAAAGCAGTACCATTAGTGCATTGTTTAATATATAACTGTTTCAGTTTTAATTTCTTTTAAACAAAAAAAGAGAAATTTGAATGCTTAATAATATAAATATTTTAGTTTTCTCTTAGGACTGGTGTAAAATGTTGTCATTTCTTTAAAACCAAAAGCCGTATTTTAGTACATTGTTTAATATGTAAATATTTCAGTTTCCATTTTGTAAATCTCTTAGAACTGGTATAAAATGTTGTCATTTCTTTAAAATCAAAAGCCGTATTTTAGTACATTGTTTAATATGTAAATATTTCAGTTTCCATTTTGTAAATCTCTTAGAACAGTTGTCGAAAATGTTGGCATTTCTTTAAAACAAAAGATAGTACCATTAGGGCAGTGTGTCTACAGTTAGAAGCAATTAGCACATAGCTGTTGGTATTGAACATTGTGACATAGGACATACTTTATCCATTTAACACCATGTTGAATGTCACATAGTGCCACTTCCTACATTTACAGACAAAACAATGGCATAGTTCAACAAATGTCAACTTTGGTCTACTTATTCTTTTCTCCTTCAAATCCTGTCCTGGGAGCCCGGTATCAATGTTGGTGAAAGTTATCTTTCTGATGTGATATTGATAAGAAGTGATGACTGTAGTGTAGTGATGCAGTTATCATCCTTGACCTGTGTTTCCATTAATACGGCTACAGTCTGGCTCCTGTCGGGATGTGGTGAGGATAATATTCGGATGCAAGTAATTTCACTACAAATGATCGGAAAAAACCCTCATGCAGCTGCACTGCATCTGGATGATATTAATGGAAAGACTTGTAGTGAAATCACTTGCATCTGATTATTACTGTATTAATGGAAACACAGCTTTAGTCTGTCCTTTCCAGCCAGTGCTTGCAGGTTTACTGCAACATTCAGTGCTATGGATGTTGTGGGTTTTTTCCTGCCCCATGACAAGCCATGATATAATTGAAAGAATCTCAAAAGATTCCCGCAGCGACGTTAAACTCCATATTCACTCACTCACTCACCAAAAAGCGACTAAAAATAATTAGCATGATGTCAGAGGGATATGGCTAGACCTCAAACTAACTCCAGGCTGACCAAACTGACTCCAGACCATCCAAACTGACACCAGACTGTCCAAGCTGACTCCAGACTGTCCGTGCTGACCAAACTGACTCCAGACCGTCCAAACTGACTCTGGACTGACCAAACTGACTCCAGACTGTCCACACTGACTCCAGACCATCCAAACTGAATCCAGACCATCCAAACTGAATCCAGACCATCCAAACTGACACCAGACTGTCCATGCCGACTCCACACTGTCAAGTCCAGACTGACCACTTATACTCCAAACTGCCCACATCGACTCCAGACTGTCCACAGCGACTCCAGGCTGTCCAAGCTGTCCACCGTGACTCCATACTGTCCACAGATGTCTTGTGGTCGCTTGATTAGTGTAATGTGCAGCCAGTTTGCCTGAGGACAGCCACCAAGCATGATATTGACAATTGACTGGCATCTTCTTAACCAGCTCACATATATTTCCCCCCGTCGAGGCATTGGAGTTCACATAGATTGTTACCATACCAACAGTATTCAATGTCGTTACCATGCCAGCAACTTGTTTAATGCTCAGGAGGAATTGGATAATTTTACTCACTGGACTGAAACATTTATGTGGTTTGTTACCATCTGGGATTGTAGAGTATAATGTGTCATTGCTATTAAAATTGCTGTAATCTATTACTGTGTAGGTTCCATAGTTTGTTCCGTTCTGGGTTGGTACCAACATAACATGTAATTACATGCATCTCTATAAACTGTTGACCATTGTGTATGGTTAAACATTACTCAGCCACTCACTAGATACAGTTGTGCAGTACACATTATGAAGGGAATTGATGTCTTGACACATGTTCTCAACAATACATCATCGAGTAAAGGCATGATTGTCAGATTGAGATGCTGAATTTTGAGATTCCTCAAGCTTGTGCTGATGATTATGGATGTCGAGTGGCAGATCAGTTGGAGGAAGCTTCTCACACTTGAACAGAAACTGAAAGTACCAAGTTAAGATCTGTTACGTTTCTGGGGCCCGTTGCACGACACTCTTGTGGTGTTACAATAGTTATAACTGGGCTCCAGCCACAACAGAAAGCATTGACCTTACAATAGTTGTAGCTACACTAGTTCTGATTAACAGGGCCCTGATCATCATTGCATTACACTGCAAGGTCTGCATGTTGCATTGCAGTTATCCCTCATTCACCAGTACCAGTCTGTATACACAAGATTACCACAATGCTACAGGTGCTACAGATTTGTTCTTAACCAGTCGCATTATGAATAAGAGTTATAGATGGTGGCTCTATTTCCCAATGGAAAACCTTCTGGGTGTGTTGGGTATCAATGATGATCTGGAACTGGTTCCATCGGATGAGCAGGAACTGGTTTCAGATCGTGGTGCAGGTGCTACAGATTTATTCTTGACCAGCTGCAATATGAACAAGAGTTGTGTTGGCTCTATGTCCCAATGGAAAACTGTGTTTGGTATTGATGGTTATCTGGAACTGGTTCCATCGGATGAACAGAAACTGGAACTGGTTTCAGATCGTGGTGCAGGTGCTACAGATTTAATCTTGACCAGCTGCAATATGAACAAGAGTTGTGGTGGCTCTATGTCCCAATGGAAAACTGTGTTTGGTATTGATGGTTATCTGGAACTGGTTCCATCGGACGAGCAGAAACTGGAACTGGTTTCAGATTGTGGTTTCCTGTTCCATCTGCTACCATCTGCTGTACATTGGACTTCATTGACATTGGAAGCCTTCTGCTAGAATGTGATATTTCTGTGCCTCTTATTATCCACCCAGAATCTTCCTCTTATAGATTTCTATGCGAGGGAATAACCTGTCTCCGGTCCGAGCTCTTGGTTGCCCGCCGTCTGAAAACCGAACGCCTGCCTCGATGGCATACATGTTATTTTTAGAGCTATATTCTCCCAAGTTGACAGTTCTAATTTGGGCTAATAGAGGTAATATTATTGTGCTTGTCAAGCCGATCTGGACCAGTGTGATAATAATGAGACCACCAATCAATGGTTCTTCTCTAGGGAGTACTCGTTTCATTTTGTATGTGGAAGGGAAAATGTCTTGATGGTTCCAACTCAGGAAATGAACTGGTCGAGGGGACTTCTTACGAGATACCAGTGATGAAGAATGGCAAAGCTAAATGTATTGTGTGATTAATATTTCGCCCACGGCTTATTAAGTTGCCTGGCTCCATGGGAAATGAGCTTCATCCAATCAGAATGCTTGATTTAATGTCAATGTTGATACTCCTAACACAGTTTGTAGTGTCCGCCACTACTCTGTAGCCGTTTTTTACGAGCTATTCGGGGCTAGACTAGACTTACTTCATACTTTAGGTGATGGGGATGGTTCTGTTAAAGAAATAACCGACAAGCGATGGTGCAATATTATAATGAGAGGCCGTTGCCGTTGGTTGACTTGACGGTGTAGTTGGTACTATGTGTACATATGATTGAGGGCACTTAAACGATTATTATGACCACGTTTTGTTTCATGTCTTCTTCCATTAGAGAGATGTGTCTTTGCCCTTATATGCAATGAAGTAATTTAACCTCCTCCCTGTTGTTGGCGACAATAGGTGTAATTAATCCAACGTTTACAAAATAAATATTGTAAATAAATATTGAAACAACTCGCACACGCACACGCACGCACACACGCACACACACACACACACACACACACACACACACACACATATATATATATGCCACAAAACAGAACAAAACTATAAAATACTATTATAACACTCACAACAATGCAAAATATAACAATCAACACCAGAAAGCATTATAGGTTGTAGCAGTATCACTCGGGGTATGTGTTTTTATTCGTCCCGTGTATGGATTTATCACCCTTGCCTACGGCCACGGGGATGGTGGTGGTGAGAGGGAGGGGTGGGGGGAATAAATCCATACACAGGATCCATAAAAACACATGCCCTGGGTGATACTGCTACGTACAATGAATTTATCTTGCCACCATGTTTCAGTCTGATTGTAAAGGAATTAAAACATTTATTGAAAGTACATACCAGTACTCGTGTATTGTAAACATTATTGTGATAGCTGAATGGGGACTAGTCACAGGAGATGATGCAACATTTCTATAACGCGTGCAGCAGGTGATACTACATGGGCACGTAGAGGGGTATACGTTTTTTTATCGTCCCGCTGAGAAAAGTATTTCCCTCTCAGTTGTTGGAGTGAGATACACAGGCTATTATGAGATATTCCAGCTGTGATGTAAAGCATTAATCCAATCAAAAACAAAGTATCAAGCTCACATAAACCAAACAAATCAAACAATTTGAGATGGATGGAGGCAAGATAGGTTTTACATATTGCAATGTTTTTTTAACAATACAATATTACCTCTAATGAAAACAGCATACAATATATGAATACATTATTTTTATTATTATTTCTCTTTGCTATCTGATTGTGAAAAGATACATTTCACATTTCTATAATTGAATTCATGTTTATTCTTTACATTATTTCACATACAAATGTTAATGTTGTAATATCATTAAGAATGTACTTTTCAAACTAGAACCTTGAGTCTTGTGTATTAACCAGTTATATCTCATAATGCTGTTAATTTCAAGTTGAAATTTATTGCTTATTATTATAATAAATTATAATAATAATAATTATTATTATTATTATTATTATTATTATTAGATCTAAATAAATTCAAACAACAAAACTACATAATGAATTATTGATCCATTATATTTAATATGTTAAATTATGCCTTATACATCTGCAGTAAATAATAACTGTCTATTGCTGTGTGTTTGCAGGATTCTTGCTATTCAAGGACTTCTGCACCAATGTATGTGAAGATCCAGTTCCCCAGCTCAAGTTCTATGAGGAGGTAAGTCATGTTTGATGTCCAGCAGTTCCTGAGACTGTAATCGTCGCAAATGGGTGAAAGATTCCTGCAGCGACGTTAAACTCTATATTCACTCACTCACTCCTGAGACTGTATGGTCGGTTGAGATAGAGGTAGCAATAGCAGTTACTGGTTACTGGTTGGGTTGAGGTAGAGGTAGCAAGCTGTTCCTGAGACTGGTTGGGATGAGGTGGAGGTAGAAGTGTCTGAGACTGGTAGCTGAGGTGGAGGTAGCGGTTTCTGAGACTGGTGGGTTGAGGTGGAGGTAGCAGTTTCTGAGACTGGTAGCTGAGGTGGAGATAGCAGTTCATGAGACTATGGTAGGTGGAGGTTGAGGAGGAGGTAGCAATTTCTGAGACTGGTAGCTGAGGTGGAGGTAGCAGTTCCTGAAACTATGGCAGGATGTTGAGGAGGTAAGTTTGGTGGTAGCACAATGGTAGAATGTTGGACTTGGGAGACAAAGTGCCCCGGATTCAAAACATGTCCTGTAGGCCCATCATCAATGCTCAGGAAAGTTACCTTTCTGATACAACCATGATATTATGATATCCTACATCTGTACTATGGCAGTGCAGTTATCATCCTTTACTTGGTCTTGTCAGTACCAGCCGGTGCTCGCAGGTTTACTGCAACAGTCAGCGCTATGGATGGTGTGGGTTTCCTCCTGCCAAGCTGACTAGCCATGATAAGTGAAAGAATCTTGAAAGTTTATCTTAACCTCAATTCAAATAAAATATGAAGGTAAGTTGGTTATGTTTGATCTGCAGCAATGTACTGATAGTGCTGTATCCAGTGGTCTGTTGAGGAACTGTGGTCTGAACATAGTCCATCCAGCAACAGAATGTTTCAGTATTTTCATGTTTATTTTCATATTTGTGATATTGGCTGTCTTGGGGAAACATACATATATTTCTACAGAATATATGTAAAACCATAGTTCTATAGGTTCTATCATGATTCTTTTATGATGTATATTAGCTACCTATATTAGCATCCCAAAACCTGAAAAGTCCATACAAACTAGTTTTTTTGTCACACACTTATTTGTATATTCCATGTGTCCTGCAACATTCTGTTGTACTGGATCTAGGTATGTGGCGGATATTAAACCCAACTATCAGCTGATCATGTGAGAATTATTTCCCTGCAAACCAATGGCTTGTTCTAGTTGTTATTGAACATTGAACATTTATATCAACACATAATGGCGGCCTTGATGTTCAAACAACTAAACAGATGTGACTTTATTGAACTTGTAGGTATACATACTGATATGTATGCAGTCTATTGATACATGCCTGGTTATATAGCTACCGATGCAACGTTATTGTTTGCTTTGAACACTATATATGTCACTCAACCTTGTTTTACATGCAACTATAGACTAACAATTATTGCACTGCATGAACACATATGTTATTGACCAGTGTTCTATTCCTACCAACCATACACCATTTACCAAGCCAGTTCTTGCATTTTGAAACAGATCGACATGAGGGAATACGCTCTGGAAACTATTGAACGTCATCAAACACATGTGCGTTGAAAGGGTTAATGCAGTAAACAGATTAGCTGCCATTTTGATGCCAGGAGTTCTCTTTGCTGTAGAAATTCGTATCAGTTTTCTTGTCTGTGGTATCTGTTGAACTCTGATAGGTCAATAATGAGTGTAGGTATTGCTGCGAAGGCTAAGGTGGAGAGACTATGCCGACAAGAGTAACATGGCAATGGCTGGAATGTGTACCTAGCTAAATGTCCACGCCAGCTAACTCAAGTATTTCTGACACACTTTTGCCCACATATTTGTCATCGAACATGAAATCGAATAGCAAATTGAACATGGTCTAGCATGATCTATATTCGGCACAGCTTTATTGTATAATATTCTGTTTATGGCACCAGATGTAACTTGAGTGTATGCTGTGAATAGACTTGATCCACTTGAAAGTGTGGCATGGCAGTGTCGCCACGGCTACTCGGCCAATGGGAGTTTATCTGTCGCAGTGTGTACATATTGATATATGTTATGACATGGACATGAAGTTTGTAGATGGTTCCCATAACCTGAAACTCTCTCCTTTACCACCCTACCCCACCCCACTCTACCGCCCATATTGTGACTTGTGCCCCCCTTCAGCTTAATGACGTAGATTCTGATTGTAATGATCTAGTTTGGAGATATCTAACAGGTTCATATCTGCTGCTGTATCCAGAAAAAGATAATTATGTGTAGGTCAATTTAAAAGCTTTCATCTAAATGGGTATGGGTTGCAGAAAGGAAGTATAATTCACTTTGATGGCCCACATGCATCTTAAGCCCAGAAATTGATATCAACAGCTTATAAATACACAGATGGTATCAATAACAGGCTCTGAAAGAGTTCAGTTTTGTCCATCTGCTCAACGTAGGTTGACATTTTAATGAAAATAACATGAAATACGCAAAATTATGAAAATGGTAATTTATTGACAGGAAATCATGTCTATTGTTGACAAGTGATATGTGGAGATAGATCTCTTTCCTTGTAATGTTTAAGTATGCTAAATTATGACCCAAATGCATAACACGTCATGCTATTAGCTGTGTTTCCATTACGCTCTCCCTGCTGGATTAGGCACAGTCACTGCTCTTTTATTTACGGTATCTCTGGTTGCCTTCAGCATGAAGAGGGTTAATACAGCTGCGGTCCGGCTCCGGTCTGGATGCAGTTGCGGGTAATAATCCGATGCAAAAGCACCTGGATCATATTAAAATGGAAACGCTTGTTAAATGACTTGCATACGATTATTACCTGCACTGCAGTCGGACCAGAGCCGTATTAATAGAAACACAGCTTAACACGACCCGAGTTCTCTTGTATGAAATGTTGTAACTGTAAAGTTACTTCAACCATAGTAGCTATAGACTATGTACACCGTTGCTAAAGTTGGCATTATGGTTACTTTGGACTTGTGCCATTTCATACAAGAGGGCCCAGGGTATAATTTTTCCAAAACATTGATGTTCTGGCCACATGTTCTTTATGCAGTTGCCGAAACCGTCACATTTCCGTCTTTTGACGACATTTCACGCACATATGCAATTTAAATAGGTTAAAGGTCATGTGATGATACGATCACATGGTTTCGCTATTCATAGTCAAAACAAAGTCAGGAGGAATGGTAGACATTTATATTAATTTATTAACAGCTGGTTTATTAATTTATTAACAGCTGGTTAACACACATGACCATTATGGATATGGTTAGGTCATCAGTTTGTGAATAGTATGTGACGTCGTAGACTCACCCGACGTGTAGTTTCCTGTTTCTGACCATTGGAGGTTCTCTGAGACGATCAGAAAAGGGAAACTGCACGTCGGGCAAGTCTCTGATGTCACACACTACGAACAAACAGATGACCTAACCGTATCCGTAATGGTAACCATAGTGTTGCGAAGCCTCTCTATAGTCTTGTTACCAGTTAGAATTAGTCTGTCAACATGAATATCTGTAGTTGATCTCTCTGGTGCAATGTCATGTTACCCAGCTAGAGTTAGTATGTCAACATCATGGGTATCTGTAGTTGATCTCTCTGGAGCAACGTGATGTTACCCAAAGAGAGTTAGTATGTCGACATCTGGAAAATACTGCCTATTGATCACCGAGTCCTATTCAGTGTGCTTGCGGATACTTTGTATAGATTACATGGTGTTGACATTTATTTCCGAGTTCATGTTCAACTGGAATAGGATCTATGTTTGTTTGGTGAAGTTACATTACCATTTACTCGATATAGCTTTATATTTGTATATATATATGTACATGCAAGTAAATTGGCTGTGCTTATTGAAAACACTCAATTTGAACTCGGATCCGTCTAAAAATAACGAGCCTGACCAATGACAACATGACATACGGGGAAACAAAATAATGATTAGGTTTGGATACATATGCCGTGGTAACCGCCACATCTTACCACACTATGTGGCTTGGCGGACACCAACAGTTCTCAAAATAGTTCTAGTAATTTGCTGTTAGCAGCTAGGTTGGATGCCAGTGATCGGGGACATTCTGAGTCAATTGCTACATCACATTGCAAGGTTGTGATGCCTTGTCTCAATGTTTCATTCACAAACTCGCATCAATATTTGTCAACTGACAGGAAAATTGTCGTGTTCATAGTCCAAAAGAAATTAAAATGTTCCAAATTGCCACATTTTCTGATTTTATTTTCACAGTATGCAAGGACGATATAGAGTGTTGACTTTAACAGAGGATAATTATAATCTACTTGTGTATAAAAGTATTCAGTCAAATGTACACAAGCTAGTCAGGTCATGAGTGAGTGAGAGTGAAAATGGAATTTAATGTCACTGTGAGGTCATAAAAGCATCATGTTGATAGGTCCGAGTTGGTTTTTCCATGGATGTTTGACATACATTTGAGTGATAATATTTGATAATGGCACAATATATATATACAAGTCACATACAATGTGGGTTGATAATTGGTACTAACTATTTTATGTGAGTGCCATGTGTTGGGTATGCTAACAGTGTGATGAGGTGATATACTGTAATATGTCTAGCCAATAACTGGCAAAGTAGACCACACTTTCATGGCAACATGTTGAATGTCTGTAGCATTGAAACATAACATTTGTAAATATTACTATTTTCTAGAAAATCAATGTCAAGTTTAAACAAGTAAACGTTAATGAGAGCTATCGATATCATATGTACATGACAAATTCATTATGATGCTAAAGATTTTGAATATTAACCTATATATTGAACAGACAGCTCCAGTTTCCATGGATGATGGTGCCAATGAAATGGGTCAAAATTGTTTTTATAATATCTGATATTTAAGAAATTTCAGTTCCTAATTGTATTCAAACTTCTAACAACAATTTTAGCATTTTCTAATGGGTGAATATGTTTTCCTAAAACAAGTCATGACTTGACATTTAAAAACAAACTTAAAAAATGATAGTGCTGGTCTTTGATTATCAATGTTTGTATCTGGTTACGTTAAACACAGCACACTCAGTAACAGCTTGTGAGTTATGTCACATAATTCTGGGTGGTTGAATGTAGAATAAGTCCTGCCTGTGTTGGATGTAGAATATGTCTTGGGTTGAATGTTGAATATGTCATTGCAGAGCTCTAGATAAGCTTTTAGTGAATTGGGTACAGTACGCACTGTATTCACTCTAATTGGGTATCCAAATAAATA
>JAUTBV010111316.1:0-14255 GCA_032361325.1 Lepetodrilus fucensis
AATATACTTATAAAATAGCGGAAGCATTTACTGCATTGTGTTATGCGGCCCCCCCCCCCCCCCATTATTTCTGGAGTACAGGAAACGGTCATCAAGTATCGGCATCCAACAGTAACAGATAATGTCTATATTACTATGAGTTTTATGACCCCGCGATTGTCGTAGTAGATGTAGACGGCGACGTAATAGATAAAGAGTGCATGTATCCTTTAACTTCAGTTACTGGACTAACGTGTGGATATTCATTTGAATTGTGAAATATGCGCAAGAACATATGATGAAAGTTTGCTCTAGTATCGGGCATCAATGGACACACTGTATATTAATATATTCTTAATCATACGTGTGGTGTGGAACCAAATGTAACGGTACGCTGGACAAAGGCTGGACACGTAAAGGATGGACGGAATAAGGCTGGACAAATAGGTAGAAGGCTGGGCAAAGGCTGGGCAAAGGCTGGGCAAAGGGCTATGCAAGAGCTGGGCAAAGGCTGGAAAACACCTGATCAAACGCTGAAAAAAAGGGACTATGCAAATTCTGCTCAAAAGCTGGGCAAAGGGTGTACAGTCAAGGCTGGTTACAGGCTGGGAAAAGGCTTTAAAGGCTAGTCAAAGGATGGACAAAGGCTGTTCAAAGGCTATAAAGGCTAGTCAAAGGATGGACAAAGGCTGTTCAAAGGCTATAAACGCTAGTCAAAGGATGGACAAAGGCTGTTCAAAGGCTATAAAGGCTAGTCAAAGGCTGGTCAAAGGCTTGGCAAATGCAATACTCATTATTCTCTAGTTTATATTGCAGATTGAAAAATAATGTTATTGTGAAACTTGACTGTCTTCTCGTGTCTGGAGTATCGCACACATGTACACATTCACTAACAGTCCTTTTCAAGAGTCTTGTCAAATATCCCTCACAAACGTACGAAAATACTCCCTGAAGACAGTCGAGTTTCACAATCAACTATACTTGTAATTTCAGTCGTCGCGTATACTTAGAAGCATTATTTTCTCTCAAAAGGTCATTCAATATAATTATCTGCTATAAACAGTTAAGCCAGTCTGGTAAACCTTTTCAATAACTCCTTTCATCCACAAAACTAGGATATCGCCAATCAGTGGTATTGCTGCACAATATTTTACTTCCACCATATCAGACAGTGGATGGTGTACGTCATTTCCGTTCTATCAGAATCTTTGGCAGTGATCTGGGAGATACTAGCGGGGTAGAAAATAGCCTCACAATATGACCTACACCTCAGATAAAGCCCCAGATCCCGAGATTATAAAACATTTACCCAAGCTCAAACTTTATATAGCCAACACGTATACCTGATGATGTTGGCCATTTTCTTTATAAAGATGACAATAACTGGTATAATGAATTTCAACAAGAACAACAACAATGAAGAAATGAACAATAACAACAATAACAACAATAACAACAAAAACAACCATTCTTGATGTTTTCTTAGAAATTACAGGTATACTTGTGACTAGAACTAAAGTTATTAAAATATAATTACGGCAAGACATTTTAAATTACAGTTAACAACCAGCAGAAACATCTAACAGTGATGCTATGTACAACGTATAATTTATTGGGGGAGATTTTTTTAAATGGAAAAAGAAATGAATAAAGAAGAAGAAAGGTACTGGCGCCCTTTGGTAAAAGAACATGCCTTACTGTAGTCAGTGCACTCTGTGGCCATGACTGACTAATCTATCAGATATCTATCTGTTGTGAGGAGCGCGGGGAGCAGTTGATGTGTCCTTCAAACATGAAATGTACCAAATGATGGGACGATCTTACATTCTGATATAAAATCCGGTTAACATCAGAATACGATGCCACGTTAGATGAGCACTTTAACCACAGTAGGATCTATTTCGGTGTCGTTGCTATTTTAGAATTAAATAAGTCCAGTCCAGTCAGGAAGAAGTAAAACCTTGAATAGCTCCACTGACCTCTTCAAATTACGTTGACCCATATTCTAGGTAATTCTAGTAAGATTCCTGTAACGCTTTGCTTCCCAGCCCAACTAACCTGAAGTAAGTTTTAAATTGCTTCGAGGTACGGTTTCACGACTGTAAATCTAACCTGCTTCCCTGCTAGGAAACATAAGCTGAAGGTATATTAAGTGGTGTTGAGTGGACACAGGTTTGAATGACCGACCGCCTTCGGCTGACCGCTGACCAGTTGAAGGCTTGGCATCTGTCCTGGTTACAGTAACCATTCTCGAGGAAATCGCGTGTGAGACACAGGCGGCTACAGTGTGTCGCGAGACGAATGGCACCCAGAGACAATGGCGGGAATTCGCGTGATTGGCGGGAAGGTACAGTAGGCGAGCAGACGGAACAATAGGCAGCAGTAGAGGCTGGAATCTCAGTATTGCCACAGTATGAACTAGCAACAGCTGGTAAAGGAATTTTACCAAGCGAGGAATTTGTTCTCCACCCCTCCAGTAGTTAGCTCCCCTCCTCCACCACCCCCCAACCATACCCCCCGGGGCAAATGTAGGTAAAACACTTGACATTGTCATCTCGAGGGGAAAACACTTGTCTAAACACTGGGCTCGGTCTGCAGACCCGATGGATTCAGAGCTGAGAGGTGAGGTATGTCTATGACGATCGAGCTGCCAGGTCGAGTGAACATAGCTCCGAATTAGACCGGACCAGCATTCCGATTAAAATATGGGGTGTGTTCAAAGACACAATGGCTTGCAAACACGACTTATCAAACTAGCCACTGTCTTAAGAGTAGTATGAACCGTACATGGGACATGGGACCAGTTTAGCTAAGCGGTACTCATCCCTGTGCTGATTGAACGCACCCCAGTTGTTGGTAGGGAGATATTTTGTCACAAACAGGCTATACTTATTCAATGAAATATATGGCGTTCTAATGTGGAAATACACTGTTAAGCATTTATAAGCGACTTGAGGCCCCAATATTACGGAACTTTCTTAAGTACGATTTCGTGGTCAACTCAAATTATCTTTTCACAAATCCCCATATAAAGTTTGAACTTGAGCATGAAATCGTACTCAAGAAAGTTTCGTAATCTTGGGCCCAGTACATTGTGAATACACTGAAGATGTTGACTGATTGTACAATTCCGGAATGTCTTTACGCATTATATTATCTCATTGATAATACCCACACAGACTCATAAGCACATACCTGCGACCAAATTGTATGAATTCTCAAAACTTGGTATTTGTTTTGTATATATGGAAAGAAAACTAACAGAAGAAGAAACCATATATTTAAACACATACAAATTAATCCTTACAAGTCGCTATCACAAGGTCAACACCAGGTTTACTGTGCCCAGTAATTAATAAAGATAAATTGACATTTCCCATAAAAATACTACAATCCATGTTTACTCCATATTTTCTTTCTCACGCCCTGTGTGCATTCTTCTTCTGCACGTCGACCTGCTTACATTGTTACGTACAAGAATAGAGTCCGCATAGCATGTTCGAATTCATCAATGCCGTCGAGATGAGCTTGTGTAGTAGTCCCGGCATGTGTGGGCAAATGCTCTCAAAGGAAGTTTCTTCTTTTCTGCTGTGTGCATGGCGCCCAACTAACTATTTCCAGGAGATGTCAACAACACTGAACAAATACATTGAAGGGAATTACTCCAAGCACAAACTGCCTGTCTTCGTTACAAGGCTCGAACCTCTCCTGGGTCGAGTCGACCTGTACGACACAAGCTTGGAATGGCGTACAAACAATGCTCTTGACATTTGCATGTAGTAAACTAATGGCTGCCAGAGAATTTGTTTCAGGACTGACAGACTCCTGACGGGGTGGTGGGGAGGAGGTGTGTGTGTGTGGCGGGGGGGGGGGGGGGGGAGTTAGAGAAGCCCCTCTACGTCCACGTAGTTACTACTTCCTGCATGGCCCGTGTTCCGCAGAGTGATCGTAGCGCTACGAAAGTAGTAACGTCATAAAAGGGTCATGGATACTGGCCCCATTCCCCATCGTAGCGCTACGAGAGTCTTTAAAAGGTCATCATAGTGTTATGGATCCTGTTCCAATAAACGATCGATCGTTACTCCACGAATCTCCTATGCGTTAATACAGGGTAACGTTTTTTGAAGCTCTGAGAACACAACCTTAACGTTCTCGTAAGTGCACGATCCCCATGTATTAGACATCGCCACAAGTCCTTATGGTCTAGATATACAGTATAGTGCCCACGAGTCTTTATGGTCTAGATATACAGCATAGTGCCCACGAGTCCTTATGGTCTAGATATACAGCATAGTGCCCACGAGTCCTTATGGTCTAGATATACATCATAGTGCCCACGAGTCCTTGTGGTCTAGATATACAGCATAGTGCCAACGAGTCCTTATGGTCCAGATATACAGCATAGTGCCCACGAGTCCTTATGGTCCAAATATACAGCATAGTGCCCACGAGTCCTTATGGTCTAGATATACAGAATAGTGCACAATGACGACGTATACCAGCTTTTGGAGGGAGAACGTTGTCCTTTCCCCTCCGTACTCCGTGACAACAATTCGTGCATGTATTGCAACGCGATAGTGACGACGAGTATAAATGTCTTCCGCCGTCAAATAAGGATTGCGTTACAAAATACGACTTAGAAACGTGCTGGGTTCAAACTCCTCCGAAGTCAAATACTTCAGGAAAGAATGCTCAGGGATACGTTCCACGGAGCGATCGTAGCGCTACGAGATGCGTAACTTTTTATGCGTGTACAATGGGAAGTACGGTTCTCATGGCGCTACGATGGTTCTGCGACAGGTAGACCATGATCTTGGCCCCCGCTCCAAAGAACAATCGTAGTGCTACGAGAGTCGTAACTCTTGTACGTTAGCATGGCGAGTTACGACCCTCGTAGCGTTACGATTGTTTTGTGGAACGGGGGGCCAGGATGGTGGTATACCTTTCACGAAAGGGTCGTGCTTTAGTCTAAGCCTAAATCAGAACGTAGTCACTATAGCATGAAGTGATGTATAGGACGTCGGAATAATGTCAGGCCTACCGGTACGACCTTTCGTGAAACGCCAGGCCCGTTCCACAGAACAACCGTAGCCCTACGACAGTGTAAATCATGTACGTTTGCGTGGAGTTGCTAAGGAGTTACGACCCTCGTAGCGCTGTGGTTGTTATGTGAAACGGGGGCCAGGACTTGCATAGAAATAAAAGGACGATGTGGTGGTTTTTTTGCCCATCACTATATCTACCTCGACTAGACAGATTCGGGTGTAAGTTATAGCGGGTTTAAGTGACATGTGGATAAAGACACGACACATGATATGACCGAGGTTACCTGTCACTCCTAATATATCACATGTCTGTCACATGGAGATGTCAGAAATGTAGGCCCCCGTTCCACAGAACTATCGTAGCGCTAACGTGTAGGGTATCGTTTCTCGAAGCTCTCCACTATTATGAGACCATAGCGCATGTATGACAGATGGCTACGAGAGTCCTTATGGTCTCATATATAAAGTAGATATGAGAGATCCGAGAAAATATACCCAGAAGTTAAGACTCTCGTAGCGCTACGATTGTTCTGCGGAACGGGCCCCAGACAATTACGGCATTGCTTCACGTACATCCGGGTAGCAATGCGACGGTTTTTGGTTGTCGTAACACACACGTGTGCATCATGTAATCCCGGTAGAATATGTTATTGCCTTCAGATTATAACTACAAATCTTAGAGTATGTCAGTCAAAGTAGATTTATTTTGTGTAGTTATTTTTTCTTTGGTTTCATTTCCACGTCTTCCACACATACGATGGTGTAAGGGAATACAGTTTACATTGAACAACACTGAATAGAACACTGAAGGTAAAGCAAGCAGGTATGACGGTAGAACATCAATGTATGAAGATATAGAACATGAAGGTATGAACATAGAAAACACGAAGGTAGAACATGTAGGTAGAGCATGAAGCCATGAACATATAACATGTGAAGGCAGAACATGGAGATACAACCTGAAGAGTAGAACATGCAGGTAGAGTATGAAAGCATGGAGATATAAAACGTGAAGGTAAAACATGAAGGGTAGAATATGCAGGTAGAACATGAAGGCATGATATGAAACATGAAGGTAGAACGTGAATGTAGAACATAAAGGTATGAAGATATAAGCACTTGTAGGTAGAATATGAAGGCATGAAGGTAGAACATACAGATAGAACAAGGAGGTATAATGGTAGAATCATGGTTTGCATGGATTGCCTGCTTTCAGTTGCAATCCACTATTGCTATTAACATATCTCGTCTTGGTTTTCCTGACCAAATATTCCTAACGACGGGTCACCGCATTCAAAATAGTACTACCAATAAGAAAATATAATAATAAATAACACTTTTTATAAAGGGTAGTTATAATCGCATTAGACGTCAGCTACAAGGTGTATGCTCAAATTTCCCAATTTTATATAAATTGTTCGTGAATACATTACGTTCAAGAATACAACTAAACTCGCTTCCTAAGAATATTTCTGCACACATGCTTATGTAATGAATGTGTTCTATTTAAGAAGCCTTCCGTCTGTACTATACACTTCCCCAACCTAATTTATATATCATCCTTGGAATGTATTACTAGAATAAGAAATGTAATATGCATTCAGACCCATTAGTAATGATTCATTTACCACGTATAAAGGGGAAGATACGTTGACGCATTTGTACCTGGACACACTGAAGGTATATGTACGTATGTATGTAAGTATGTATACTAGTACATTGTACACTGTATATACACGATGGAAACTTAACAGCCATATGTGACGTGGATTAGTTACAAGGTCGCCCCCCAGGAATCCCCTGTCCGGAAAAGAATGGATTTAGAGGATTTGCAGGCAGTAATTTATCCCCAGTCCCTCGACAGCTAACACACGTGGATTTCTATTCACTAATACGTACAAGTGTTGAATGCAAACAGTGATAAACAGTCAGGAAGATACCACGAGCGACGTCAGCTGCGTGTGAGGTGGACTATACAGATGTGGTTGGTGGTTGGTGGTGGTGAAGTGGGAAGGAAGCTGATGTGACACAAGTAACACAAGACATCATGTCAACTGTCATCCGCTGCAACAAGAGCATTAATGGGACATGCAAATCTCAAATGACATCCTAAATGTTGTCCAGAGACTCGTCTCATGATAGCGGGGTATTCATGGACGGAATAAATTTGGAGGTAACGTTTTAATGCGAATGTGGTGTGTCCGTGAATTCGGATTGTGTATAAAGCTGTACTGATATAATGTCCTGATTTGGGAATGTATACCTTGGTCTAAAAGAAGGTCTTAGTGTATGTCACTGTCTTGATTGCTAGATATACCTCACTAACATAAATAATTCAAAGGTATTTCACCCATTAAAAATCATTTATGAAATAGGAAACTCTCTCCAGTAATTACTGGTATAGCAATACATATAATTTTAATTACAAACAATTTGTGAAACAGGACAAGTTCTACCGCAATTAAATATACTAGCATACGTAGAAATAAATATACATTCTATAAAACAAATTAAAAAAGAAAGAAATTGAATCAACTAACTGCGGAATTGATATATGGTAAAGGCAGAGATGTAGTTAACCATCTTCCCTTTGAGTGTGACCTGGTATGTCACACAGAACAGTCATAAAGATTAACCCAGCATGGAAAAGGTTAATATGCCCTCTGAAGTGCATTTGTGTTAGAAGTGCAAATTGACTAGAACAATTACGTGTTCCCTTTTTATGTGCTGGATAAATGACAATGGCTTGGTGAAGGTACTATATCTCCTATTGAGAACAAGCGTATGAGTGAACATTTGCAAACTCCTACGTGTTGGACGAAGGTGGCAGATAATGTCAGTCCAAATCCTCAACCCCTCTCACCCCCACCGCCACCACACCGCATCCCACCACCACCACAGTACCCCACTCCCACCCCCACCACACCACCACACTGCATCCCACCCACCATAGCACCCCACTCCTACTACCAGACCGCCTTCCCACGACCGTAGATGTTCCAACTGTAGAAATACATGCTCTAATAATATTGGATATCAAACAGGTTTTGCAGATTTGCCATTAGACTACACCCACAGTCTAAGCTAAAGGATGAATGTAAATACGATAGTTTACATATACATTATATTAATTGGTATTATATTTCTTAAATGAAAGGATCCGCCGAAATTTATCTCTAGACTTGCGTATCTGCTCTATAGGGTAATATTTTGAATAGGAGTATTTGGGTGAGAACAAGGTGTGACACAGACTAATCTGCCTGGGACCCATCCAAGGTCGAATCTGTGAATTACGTCGCCTCCAAATTAAAAATCGCTACCTTGTTGATTTACGTTTTAAAGTTACCAAGCTACGTGGAAATGGGTCGTATGTTTTATTCGCCCGGGTGGTAATCAAATGGGTAATGATATTCATTCCACCGGTCGTCCCCAGCTCCCCCGGAGCATACACATACATCCACAGTACTCATTTCAATGCAGAGGTATTTTGAAGTGTACACCAAGCGTGCTACCTCATAGACGTGAAATACTACACATGTTCAAATGCAAATACCTTATTTCGATACAGTGCTTAAGTGGGTGTGTATTATTGACACCATACGATAACACCTTGTCCACTTGCCTAGTTGCCTAGTTGCCTACTTGCCTGGTTGCCAACTATGGGTATCGTTTCCCGAAGCTCTACCATGAGACCATTTAGTGCTCTCTTAAGTGCACGATCCCCATGCATTAGATATGGCTACGAGAGTATGGTCCTGGGTATCATTTCTCGAAGCTCTCTATCCACTAAGAGACCATAGTGCTCTCGTAAGTACATGATCCCCATACATTAGAGATGGCTACGACAGTTCTTATGGTCCTGGGTATCATTTATCAAAACTCTCTATCCACTAAGAGACCATTTAGTGCTCTCGTAAGTGCACGATCCACATGCATTAGAGATGACTACGAGAGTCTTTATGGTCCTGGGGCCCTATTTTCGAAAAGTTCTTACTAACTTCTTAGCCTAAGAACAGTGTGTGTAGCCATACTATACGAATCGTCAATAGTGTCGTACGATCGTAAGAACGTTTCGAGAATAGGCCAACTTCGTATCGTTTCTCGAAGCTCTCTATCCACTAAGAGACCATAGCCTTTTCGTAAGTGCATGGTCCCCGTGTATTAGAGATGACTACGAGAGTCCTTATGGTCTCGTAGTAGACATGAAAGCTTCGAGAAACGATACCCTGGATTGTATATATTGAAATTGTCCGCTCGTTGACTGTATACTACATATCCTGCCTATATAGATACGTCCAGCGGCGTTATTGTAAGTGGAAATTTGGACATTATAGATCGTCGTTATGTTATCACAAGATACATACGGACACCCTCGAGTTGCAATGACTGTGTTTATGTATTTATTGAGTCAATAAGACGTACAGTTAGACTGATTCGTGGACTCCGCTCATGTATACCGTCGTGAAATATTGACTGATATAATAACAAGCATGTATGCTGTTCGTGTGTATATCCTTTCGCTTAAGGTGTTGGCGTAGTAATATAAACATAAGTATTTGGGTGTTACCATACTCGAAAATATGAATAGAGAAAAAATTCCATGTATATTTACAGCCTATTGGTGTAGTAGTAATATAAACATAAGTATTTGGGTGTTACCATACTCAAAAATATGAATAGAAAAAAATGCAATGTATATTTACAGCCCATTGGCGTAGTAGTAACATAAACTAAGTATTTGGGTGTTACCATACTCAAAAATATGAATAGAAAAAAATCAATGTACATATACAGCCCATGTATCTACTTTTATTGTGTATGTCATAAATCTACTTTTATCTAATATTATATTGAGTATGTTTCTTGGGTCGAACCTCTACTGTGGACACTATTACTACAGTATAGATATAACTTCTGTAGGTACATTGCATAATGTATGGTTACGAAATTTAATTTGTCTGAACGTGTTTGACTGTTAACGTTACTCGAACACGTGGCTGCTGTCGGTTTTCCTCGCACTGGCTGCTGCCGCCGCGAGATCACAGAGACATCTCGCGAGAAACGACGGAAACTTCCACATTTACTAAACCAGTAGGATATGACAACGAATTTTCGCTGTTTATGAATCAGTGACTATATATAGGAAACTCGACCATAAACGAATTCAGGCAAGCTTCTAAATCAGCAATATTATGTCTGTTAATTACACGAGTGCTACGTTAATACGGATATCTATTTCAATTATTACCCTTGTAATTAGTTGGAGCTAATTGGTAAGCAGTTAATCATAGAAATTGATAACGAGCTATCTCTCTTTTCACACTGGTTCTGTTTCTATTGCGCGGTACTGTGAACATTATCCAGATCCTATGTCGACCGTTAGTACTAGTCGGTGCTCGCAGGTTTACTGCAACATTTAGCGCTACGGATATTGCAACTTTATTCCTAACCTACAAGTGATATATAATAATGAAACAATCTTGAAAATGGCTCTAAACCAAATATTTAAAAAAATACTTTTGCTCGGTATTAGGAATTCAAGTGTTGTCCAAATCCTATGCCATCAAACGACCTGTTAATCAAAGTAACTGTTCTTCAAAGTAGCTGTCCAGAAAAATAGCTACCCATCAAAGCAATATTGTTCAGCAATGTAACTATTAAACAAAACGGTTATTCAACAAAATAGCTGTGTATTCAACAGAACAGTTCTGAGTTGTTCATTAAATTAACTCTTCCCCAGAGTGCTTCTTCATCCTGTTCAGCAACTTTGCCATTGTCCACATATTAGTTCATCAAAGTAGTTGTTTACCAAAGCAGCTGTTTACCAAAGACAGCTGTAACCAAGTAGCTGCATTCGTCAACGTAGCTGCTAAACATGACAAGGTAAGCTATAACCTTTCTGCAGAGTAGCTGTTAACGAAGGTGCATGCGGGATGATTTCGTCAATGACCTGTTCTCGTGTGGCCATTAGGCATGGCAGTATCAGGCCCTCCAACCGATGTGAGTATCATGTGCTACGGTGTGGATGAACACAATGTGGAGGTGACTATCCACTACTGGAAACAAGAGGGTGATCATCCTTCCATGTCGACCCCAGTGTCTCAAACAAATTGCGACAAGTTTCCAACGAAACGTATACCTGTAACAGTTTCTTCGTGTATAATACACAATCATGCACGGCAATCATTTAAGAACCGCACGCTTTAGCAGAGCGTGGGGTATCTTGCGGTTTAGTCTAATTTGATAGGTCGTGTTCATTTCCAAACGGCTGCGGGAGGATGATACCCACACACCACCTGCGTGTTAAGCCGACATGTTGATAAGGCGATTGTCTTCGCGAGATGCGAATCGCACGGGTGGCAAATACGCTGCTGGATTTGGTCAGGATTAGATGAAATCAATCGGTCTACCATACGCTTAAAACGGGAGTAGCTATACTAGTGTCGAGGTTGCAGAGAATCTGCAGGT
The DNA here is from genome assembly GCA_032361325.1 of Lepetodrilus fucensis. Taxonomy (NCBI): domain Eukaryota; kingdom Metazoa; phylum Mollusca; class Gastropoda; order Lepetellida; family Lepetodrilidae; genus Lepetodrilus; species Lepetodrilus fucensis. The sequence goes on from JAUTBV010111316.1 coordinate 11,493, forward strand.
TAAATGTTCTCGATGAACATCTTGGGTCATCTGCTGGTCAAGAAGTCAAATTAAAATTCAAGGACGGATGTTAAGGGTCGACTTTCAAGGAAAATCAACAAAAGAAAATATAAAAAATATATTCAATAGAAGGGTAGTATAGTCAGTGAATGCGAATAATAGAATAGTATTTTAAATAAATAAATAAATAAATAAACAATAAAACCTAGCATACACAGCCAAAACAACCATGATCAATTATATGGTTGGGGTTCAAAACTTGGAAACATGCCCGAATTTGTATGTCTCAATGCTAGAGCATTATACGAACAAGGCTGGTATTTTCGCTAAGTAGAACATATGGGGTGGTTATCCTCCATAGAGCAGTGTCATGTCATTATGGACATTCCCAACACCCGGTGCTGATGTGCTGATAAGACGTGCGGACAGCACCGTGAAACAGCGGATGTAGGTATTGGCAGGTCGGGAGATAATATAGCCTACGTATAGTGGACGGCCATTAGCGGAGTATTCGACCTTGCATTCCGTACAACATGGATGATATACCTACAGATAGACCCACAAGCTGGCCACATGATCTCTGTCTATTTCATCTGGTGCATTCCTGTCATTCAAGGTGTGTACGCGATGTCTACAACACATCATTGCGAACGGTAATAAATAGTATTTCCTTGAAACATGAAACAGATTGATTTGCACTGTAGTACAAGTGTATCATGTAAGTATTTACTATTCATACACTGGTGCTTCGAACAATGTGAATTGCCTGCGATATCACGTAAGAGACGGAGAACGAGAATGAATGAGGGAGGGGTGAGAGAGATAGAAAAATAGAAACTAGAAGAGAGAAAGAAGGAAAGAGAAAGAGAAAGAGAAAAATAGACATATCTATGCCTATTTTTCTCTTTCTCTTTCCCTTTGTGAGAAAGAGAAACAGAGAAACAGACGGACAGAATGAAACGAGAGAAAGCAACGTAGGTATAGATGGATGGATGAATGGATGAAAGAATGGATGGAGAGATACATATAAGATGGGTGTGAGAGACAGGGAGAGAGGAAGGAGAATGGAGGTGGTGTTTATGGTGGTGTTGAGGATGAGGAGGAGGAGGAGGAGGAGGTGGACACGTGGAAGCTATTTCCAAATATTTCACCTCGAAACGTGGCGGAATTTAAACTGTATATGAGTTTCCCGTGTCATAACATAATAATATAACAATAATAACGTAACATATATCATTGATACTGTCGAATGTGAACGCTTGTCGCTCACAAGCCCACCGTCGAGGCAGCGAGAACATATATTTATATTAGTTGATGGAGTCGCGTGGAACAGCATTACTTCAGCTGCATAACGTATCCTGAATACGAAATAGCTATCAGGAGTGTTTGTTCAATCTTGGGTTCATTTAAAGACTATACTGAACACATGGGTGGCCCAGAGGCGCATGCAATTGGAATAAAAAAAAGTGATGAAATAAAAGTCAAGTGAGTGTATACAGAAGGTCGTGTTCTTCTGTATAAAAATAACTTACGTTATCAGTTATTTCCTTATCATCATCATCGAGTTGCGAAACGAGTATTGCTAGATTACAGGTTTAAAATATAATATAGATCACGAGACACAAGGGCAGAGAACGCTAGTAATGTCAATCTGATAACCACGTATAATATGACAGACAGATATCCGCGCATGACATGACAGATAAACGCGGCGAGTGAATCTGAAATGCCCACACATATACAACAGACAGATAGCCAGAGATATCAGCTTGTCAGCGAGACACTTAAAAACAAAATATGTCGGATGTAACCGCTAATCACAAGCGATGTAATATCAGCTGGATTTTTAACGGTCGTGGGACATAATTATTACAGAATCTGCCAGCGAGGTATGAGATAAAAAACATGCACAGTGTATCAGATACTTTGTAAATATAGTCGAGCAGAAAGACGAGCAAACAACGTAAACAAGCATGAGTTACAATTAATAACGTACAGAATATGTGATTTGCTGTCAGAATAATTAGTACCAGCCGGTGCTCGCAGGTTTACTGCAACATTCAGCGCTACGGATGTTGTGGGTTTCCTTCTGCCATAAACTGAAAAGCCTTGATATAAGTGAAATAATCTGAAATGCGGCTCAACCCCAATAAATAAAATAATAAATAGGGTAAAAGTACAAATTAATCAAAGTGCTAAATGTAGTAGAATTCCGTCGTAATCCTCCAGAAAATGAGAGTGAAAAACCCCAGTTATTATCTGTAACGATATTTCCAACAACTATTCATAATACATTTCTAGGAACGGATGATTTAGTCACGCATTAGGATAGGGTGAAGCTTCTTGTGAGGACTAATTTGATAGGTCGTGTTCTAGGAACGGATGATTTAGTCGCCGTCATCGAGAGAGAGAGAGAGGGGGGGGAGATAGAGAGGAGAAGAGAGAGAAAGAGAAAGAGAGAGAAAGAGAGAGAGAGAGAGGAGAAGATAGAGAGGGAGAGAGAGAAAATGAGAGAGAAATATAAAGCGAGAGAGAGAGAGAGGGGGAGAGCGAGGGGAAGAGAGAGAAAGAGAAAGAGAGAGAAAGAGAGAGAGAGGAGAGAAGATAGAGAGGGGGAGAGAGAAAATGAGAGAGATATATAAAAAGAGAGAGAGAGAGAGAGGAAAAGGCAAAACATATCTAAACAGACAAACGCCGCGATCTGAGAGAGAGAGAGAGCGAGAGAGAGAGAGAGAGAGAGAGCGGGGGGGGGTGAGTGCGGGG
>JAUTBV010111327.1:0-14254 GCA_032361325.1 Lepetodrilus fucensis
TGCAACATTCAGCGCTACGGATGTTGCGGGTTTCCTCCTGCCCTAAACTGACAAGTCGTGATATTAGTGAAAGATTCCTAAAAGCGACTTTAAACCCCAATTCCAAAAAATATATATATATAAATAAAAAAGAAGATAGTTTTCCATTTTAGACAGCTAATGATCATCTTTTCTGATGTTTGAAGATATGCGCCAAGAAAAAACCCATAACATATTATCTCATAATTCAAGCATTTACTTTTTTGAGACATCAAATGTTGAACATTATTCGTATTGGTGAAAGATTTCCGCTATGTTTTCAAGTAACTAATCACTTGGCATACGCTAAGGCGCTCGGTTCAAATGCACTAAGATCCATATATAAGTCTAAAAAAATGTTCAACTGAAATGCATGCACATTGCACAACTGAACCAAAAAGAACAAATACGTTTCAGTCGACTTTCTTATCAGATGCATTGTCTCTGCCGAGATACTTGGCTATGACACTAACCACAAAACTATTCCAACTCCCTCAAGCGAGTAATCACTTTATTTGTTGTGAAAACATCCGAGAGGGCCTCGGGTTTCAAGATATACATGATCAGATATTGTTTATCAAGATGGCTGCCACGATCCAAGATGGCTGCTGACAAGAAGCAGACTGCGTGGTTGCTGACAGAGACAGATTGGTCTCTCATATAGATCTGAATGAAAACACATTTGTGCACTGGTTTCGTGGAGAAATAAGGAGGCATCAGCCTTTTAAGAAATTGAATTTAAAGAAGAATTAGAGTCGTCATGACGTGAGCTACAAAGTGCAGGGGTACTGTGACAAAGGATTTCACGTCGGCGCTGTTCACTGGCTATTAATTCTCCACTTTTCCACGAGAAATTGATGTGAAATGTGTGACGAGACGCTGCTTTGCATGTAGGTCACATTCCTGTGGGAACACGGCGGTGTTATGAATTGCTGCGGAGAAATCGCCGAATAATACCCGGTGGAATACTCCCAATGAATTGTAATGGTTCTTGATGTTCTCCAAATTTAAAGTTGTCTTTGTTTTCGTTCAGTTTAGTTCAACTGTCTTTTGAAGTCCATTTCGATTTCCTGTGTAGATCTGGGTCAGACTTGGGGATACAATTTGTGTGGATTAGTATAAAAATAATTTGTTTTAGTATTATTTTTTTAAATTGGTGTGTAGATCTGCTTTCAAGATTCTTTCCCTTGTATAAATATTACTGGCTGTTAGATTCCATGGTTAAATGACTGAGGACCATGCTATTCACAGGAATGGACATTTTCCATAGATCTGCGGAAATCTGCTGATTTATTTGTCCTTGTTTGGATTTATTTCCACTAGACATGGCTTGGGGCCTGCAGCCCCCAGACCCAGGGTTTGTTTTATGCTGAAATCACAATTGTCTGTTGCCATACATGTATTGATATAGAATGGCTCGACAGAGGAAATTCTATGAATGATCATTTCGCTGCAGTTGACTAATATGAATTAATTATCTTTTAATGATAGCGGAAGAATTCTATTGAAGATAATTGAGGAAATAACTAATTTGAAGCAAAGCTGTTCATAGTCTATAGAGAGGTAATTCTCAAAATAGTCCTTTTCAAGATATCCAATATGATTGATTGCGCAAGTCTAAAGAGCAAATCTTTTTCAGTATCTATTTTTACTGTACTATTTATAGTTTACTGATTTTGGTGATAAGCATGTAGGTGAAAGTGCATCATTTTTGTCTTTTTTTTACGTACCTTACGTTGCCTCACGACTTATTACCAACATAATTCATCTCTGAATCAAACAAAAATTTAAGGATACGATTCTTTGTAACATTGTATTAAGATTGTCTGTTAGGCCTATACTTCTGTTAGCCTATCACCGGAATTCCTAGTTTTAAATGATATTCTTCAAAGTTCTAAAAATAGACATGATGCACTTGCAGCCGCTATTACCTGGGTATGTATAAAACTCCAGCAATTTCACTGCCAGCCATGAGGACTGGTATGTCAGTTACCCGTCCTCATACATGTTGGCCAGTGACCGATTATATACATCTTGAAAAACGACCAAAAAGTAACACGACATGTGGGCGTGCAAGGATAAAATGTTACCCGTCCTCGCTGAAAATAACTCGTCACGGGCGTGCGGACAGGCTCTATTTCGAACACTGTTATTTATTATTTCCTATGTATTTTATTTTCTCTACATTTTTGGTAACCATAAACCAATTAATAATAATGCCTTTGAAATCTAGGTATTTTGTCCAATGGGTATACAAATGTTGTGGTATCAAACTCAATGTTGTTTGTACATAGAAATTACCATTGATGCCACTGTGCACTAGGTGTATGATGTTGGTAACTTAAAGTATATTTACATTGCGATCAGATTGTAGTTATCCTTTTGAGAAGCTGATACGTTGATGTGGATGATTTAAGTTGCAAGTCATTTTTTTACGTAGACCAAGGAACACATTTGTTGATTTTGCATATTGCAAACATTCTTCCGTCATCGTGGATAAGCAATGAGTTTTTTCACCGCATTTTAGATAGTATCAATGCGTTGGTTCATCTCTGGTTAACCGCGGTGCAACTTCAGAGCTGTTAGTGTACCATATGATTACAGTGATGTGCTTCCTCGTCAAGTATCCTCTCCTCCCAGATACGATCACGGCCGAGATTGAGCCGAGATTCTGTAGTGATATACAAATGACTGCAAGCAAGTAGGTAATCTTTCAGCGGTCATACCTACAGCTCATTTGGCAGCGAGGCTTTCAAAGTACATACATCATATTGATGTGCGGTCGTGAAGGCATCATCTGTCATGATCCAAAATTTGAAATGTATGGGTTTTTCGTAGGTAGTAACTGGAGAAAAATGTTGGAGGGTGTTTTCTGTAGTTCTAAAAAGATCTTTGGTTAATGTTGCGGTTCCTGTTTAGATTTCTTTCCTGAAATATTGTAAGGTTTTTGGTTACCCAGTGCCATGTATATATTTATTTATTTATTTGTTTATTTATGATGCATTTAGCTTTTACCAGGCCATGAGATTACGAAACCTTTAACCCTCTCCCTGCTGGATTAGACACAGGCACTTCTATTTAGGGCATCTCTGGTTGCCTTCAGCATGGAGAGTGTTAAAGTATGACTTCATACTCGAGCTAAAATGTTATATGGCGAGTTGTGAACAAATATTTATTTTAATTTGTGTGCTTGTAATCACTCTTTTTTTTTTGTAAATTTTCCCCACAAGCGTCTTCATACTTTAATAGTTAGGACAAAATTATACTTTAATACACTATATATAGTGGTAGACCATACTCTATCCCTTAAATAGTAAAAAATATAATGGAGAAATAGTGAATAGAGGATACAACATTAAATTTCAGTAAGGAGTTAAGTGAGGGCCATTGCGTATAACAAGTTGAAATTAAATGGCAATAGAATTTAATTTCAAACCATTCACTCTGTAACCCATTACACGACATGCATATGTAGAAATTCTAATACCGAAAGAAACCAAGAATGGAATCTTCAGTTGATAAGACGGTGACCTCCGACCTCGACTCCATGCGTCTCTCAGATAAGTGGGCGTCTTCCCACTTCCCACTGTCAGGAATCTCTGAATGGTCGTTCTTGTGCCAGGCTCGGAGGCAATCGCTAATCTCGCACTTAAAGCAGGGAATTAATTCCCTATGTCATCCGGAGGTAATGTAAAAAAAGCAGACTCGCGATACCATCACGTAATTTTTGATACCTAAAGTGATTTTTTATCTCCAAATCAGACAAATTCATTCATCACGGTGTGTGTATATCAATAGTGAAGACCCCGCTCAGTTTACATGTATTGCTGTGTATTTAGACCTGGTTCAAAAGGTGTGGGTTTGTGTTTTGGTTTGGAATTTAAAAGTGTTAAATAGATATATGACATGAGTGTGGTTTTAACACGAGATGATGAAGTGCTTGCAGGGAAATTAGTGTAACTGATCACAATGTTTTAATACCTGGGATAATAAATTGACTGTTCTGTAGGGCATCCTTTGTTGCCTGCAGCATTGACAAGGATATTCTTTCAGAAGAATTACTTCGGAAATGCTTTTAGGATTGTTATGTTCAATTTGGTTTAAACAGTGAATCTATACTATAGATCATTGTAAATTAATTTTAACCCTCTCCGTGCTGAAGGCAACCAGAACTGCCATAAAGGGATGTACCTGTGCCTAATCCAGCAGGGAGAGGGTTAAAAGAGCAGATAGGATATGTAGTATATGATCAGCATATTGTTTTCTGCATATACATGTACTGTTAAATTTCACTAATTCAATCAATTAATTCCAAAAGATCATTAAATGTTTAGTATTTTCGTAAATTTGAATGTATAATAATAATAATAATAATAATATTAATAATAATTATAATGGACATGTGTATGTAGTGCCATACTCTGCACCATAAATGGGTCAAAGATTCCCGCAGCAACATTAAACTCCATATTCACTCACTCACTCAGGTAAAAGTACTTTAAGTGGTGATGAAACCATTTTAAAAAAAGTTTAAAGAGATAAAGAATTTTGTTTAAAACAGTCCACAGACTTCATATGCTAGGAATTTGCATTTCGTAAGAAATTCTTAAATTAATCATCATTTGTTATTTCTGTTTCTGTTTTGAGATTAATCTAGTAGAACAAATTTGTATATACAAAAGATGAGCATACCACTTTGCAAATTAAAAAATAATTATTGATACTCTTGCAACATTGTGAAGTTTGAGCTGGCAGTGTGAAATGATTTTTCGATAAAATTAAAGTAAAATCATATCTGCACGTGTTAATCTGACCACTGACAGAGCGCTGGACAGCGAGTGGACGAGGCGCTGTTTGTAGATGATTCACGAGGTATTAACATCTGCAGCACAGGGCTGTAATTACTGAACAGTTATCACTTGGAGAGCTTTGTCGGCACCCCTCCAACACGGTTATAATTTAAATATCCATTACACAGATTTAATGATCAGATTTGTCATATGGCTCGTTTCACAATGAAATTAACAATATTTGTCCAGATGCAGAAGAATCATCAGGATAAGTCCGAGCGGTCAAGGACGCGGGTCAGTCCGAGATGGATGAATGTCTCAACATCGGTAGTAATCACAGTCGGAAATGATTGACCACTTAAATGTTGCTGAATGGTTGACAAATCAATTGTAAAATACTTCTGATTGCGGAGTCGGAAGTTTGGGCTTTTGTGTTTCTGCTACTCTGATTGTCCGAGTTTATCACGGGTTAAAATCGTTAGACTGGGTATTGCCTGGTCATCCTGATAGTTCACAGTTTCTCTGTGTTTGAAGTTGAGAGCATTATCGGCCTGTTTCTCCAGATTTCGGCGGCTGTTGTCTCAGTGTAAATTGTTCCTAGATCGCCCGTGTCAGTAAGGAGTCACTGAAGGCCCTTGTGACACTGAGGAGTCACTCCAGGTCCCCACTAGGGGTCGTTATTATGGCAAGTGTGGTCCTTGAGGGTTCGGAATGAGGGTTTAATCAGGAAAGTGGACATGGGGGCCATCTTGGTCGTTCTGGTCAGTGTGGATGGGTCATTGTTGTACGGTGTCGTAAAGGACAGTAAAGTGTCGGTAAGGACAGTGGAATGACAGGGAATTAGCAGTTGTATCTGTTAGTAGGACCGGAGAATTAATAGCTGTTGTCTTTAAGGAGGATGTGACTAGATTGCCAGACAGATAGTTTAGACTGATGAGGTGAAGGAGAGGAGAGATGCTCTTGGGGGGAAAAGGAAACCACTTTCGGATTAGACTAATATTTACCAGCCTTGTTGAACATGGATAGCTTTAAATATTTTAATGGTTTTTCTTGGATGTTCTAAATCAAGATGGATGTTGAATGTGTGAACAAGGTTAATGCTATTGTTATATGGTCAAGTACAAATTTATCCAAATTTCAGTCGTAATCATGTTAAATTTTAAATCAAATTTTCTTGGACTTAAAAATAAACTTTTAAGATTAATTACACGTAACGAGTCTGAGAACATTGTGGTGCTAATGGCTGTTCTTAATTCATGGAGAAAACAGATTTTTTGTTTCCAACTCTGCGTCTTGCACACATCCGAGTTAACGCTGATAAATGGTCGTCTCCGTCTTGTGGTGACACAACCCTGGTGCAGGCAAGTGTCTCCGCAACGTCAAAGTGCCTGATTACGCCCACGATGCAGCGGGATGGAAACTGTAGCCCTATTATCGTAGTACAAGCGTCTCCGACCGGCTTAAATTAGGCTCAAATTAGGCAGATGAATGCTCATGTTAACACCGAAGAACCGATCCAGGGTGTCGAGATATCTTGTGTCCTGAAAACCCCCAAGACGGAGGAGGGGATTTATGACGTGTTTTAATTAACAGGTAGTTGTGGTGTTGATCGGGTTCTAATGGGTGTCCAGTAACCCCCATTTTTGAGAATGAAACGGTCTGATTTTGTGTTTGGTGTGATGTGCGGTATGCTTGATGAGGTTGTAATTTAATATAGGGGGTGTTGGGCAGTATGTCTAGCAGAGGTCTGATCATCTGTCACTTTTGAAAAGGTTTCTGGTCGGCGGTATGACTCTTTGAAGGATAAAATTATGTCTAGGCTGTATGTATCATGCTTATGATAATCATACGCAATCGTGGATGGGATTAGATATTTGGATAATGTACAGTATTGAATAATAGTTTAACAAAGTATAATCCCTCTAGTACGATAATCAAATTTAAGTATTATTCCACTAGGCAATGATAAAAACATTGATAATAGTATAATTCATCTGGCTTAAATTTACCTATCCAGACAATGAGAAAACTAAATATTTCGACCTATCCAGACATTGATAAATTTAATAAATTTAATAAATTGAATATAATGAAAATAAGTATTTTCCCCAATTCTGGGCAATGATAACAATTATATTATGTTAATGAATCAAGACAATGATAATACTCAAAGCATATTTATCCATGGATAAAATAATCAATCAATTATCATCCATTGAAATAACAGTAAAAGTAACATTTCAACCATCCAGATACTGTGATACACAAAAGTACGCAACATTCTTCAGTTGTAGACTGAACTACTCCAAATGCAATAATTACTGATGTCCTATTTGCAGAGAGCTGACTTTATATGATTATAAACATTTCGAACAAAATTAATATTTACTCCAATAATCAATACAAACGTTTAGAGCAATATGCATAGATTACAAATTGTGTAGCTGGGCTATGGCCCGGCATGATTTAAACTGTGGAGGGCTCTAAGATAGCATCATGAAATGGGATGTTATTCCGACGTTCCTGTTTGATCACTCCCGCAATTCTGATTGAAAAGTTTGCTTTCGTGATTGAAAAACTTGCTTTCACGGGCCGTAGTTTGATTTAATATCGCCAGTTCTGGACGATGTTTTGATTTGTGCTGTAGGACTGCTGTAGGACGGTGTAGGTCATGGTTAGGATCTGCAGGAAGATGTAGCAGGACGGTGTAGGACATTATTGACATATTGGGAGTGATCTTTGTCGTCTCTCTGCGCGCTGAAAATATTGCTGCTGTTCCATGAGTTCTCTTTCTTTACCCAGTGATTGCTGTCGTGGACTGTGATTACGGTTGTATGGATGGAAGGAAGGATGGCTGGATGGATGGATGAATGAATGGATGGATGTAGTGGCTATCAAATATGGAATTAGAATTTTCTGATATTTTTCTTTTTGAAATCATGAAATATGACAGTATGTACAATGTCATGTTTGACTGTGATTACGGTTGTATGGATGAATGGATGGATTGTTGGAAGGATGCAGATTGCTATCATCAAATACAGTTAGAATTTTGTGATATTTTACTTTTTGAAATCACGAAATATAATGGTATGTACAATGTCATGTTTGACTGCGATTACAGTTGAATGGATGGTTGGAAGGATGCAGATTGCTATCAAATTCATTTAGAACTGATATTTTACTTCTTGAAATCACGAAATATGATGATATGTGCGATGTCATGTTTGACTGTGGTTTTCAAATGTGAACATTGAAATAAGCATTTTGTTGTTGATATATTTACTTTAAGAGTATGGGTTTTGTGTATATATTAGCTGTTTTGTTAGCTTATAAGTTATATTGGTCTGTCTGTCTGTGTGTGTGTGTGTGTGTGTGTGTGTGTGTGTGTGTTTGTGTGTGTGCACGCGCGTGCACACTATAACCTCATTTAGCAAATGGTCAAATTTACTCAAAAGTGTAATTGGTTCCCAATAAAGAATACAACATAAAATCAAATTAAGAAAATAGCACTGTATATCCATAAAAAGAAATGTTCGCTCCTCTGAAACCTGTAAATTATTATCTAAACATTTCATCACTAGCTATGGGACAATTGGTATGCCTGATATTTACTCGTAATCATTGCGATTAAATGTGATTATGCAATTATCCCTAAATATGCACTTCACAATACCACAAATATTAACCAAGTGACCCCTGCTATAGGCGTCAAACTTCTCCTCTCTCAAGACCTCCCCTCAATGAGATTTGGCTTCGGAAATTACTCGGCACATTGCGCAACGACCATGGACCTGTGAGCTCCGCGCGTGTCTGTGTACGTACGCTCTCCATGTACGCTGCAAGGCATTCTCAATAAGAAACACATTGAGCTAACGCGGCTTAATACGAAGCTGGTTTGGCGTAGGTTGGGTCCACTTCCAGGAATTTCCCTTCAGTATCCTGTCTGCGGTCCCTTGAGAGGAAGCTCTTTAACTGTGAGACTGTAAAAACACGCGGAGACAGACGCCTGGTCTGTCTACCTGTATGTATTGGCATGTTATTGAATATTCTTAAAGACGCAGGAAATTATTTGCCATGCGCCAGTTTCAGATTCAGGATGTTGGTGGGGAAGTACGTCAAATGGTTTTATGCTTTCAAATGCATTGTCATTTTCTTTTTTTAACAAAATAATTTATTAAGAAAATAGCAAAAAAATAAATAACAAAAAAATATATATACAACCAATGAATTCATCTAAATAAACTCATGCTAATTTCTTATGATTGAATATTCAAATAAAATTAAAAGTTTATTACCGGTAGTATTTTTCTGTCGATAAATTAATGTTGTATTAAGATTAAATATTTTTTTGTTGCAGGACTGATAGAAAACGTTCATTTATTTCATCTATTTGTGATCAAATCCACAAAAGTTGCCATTTAATTCAATTTCAAGAATTGAAATTGCTAAAAAAAAAAAAAAAAAAGATTGAAACATACCCAAAAAATTGTTGCAATTTTATTAAAAACATAACTCTTTGCTTTGAGCTCTGTGTCAGAAAGTAGAGTAATCACTTTAGCCTGGTTGGAGAAGTCAACTTAATTGTATTTCCTCATTTAGCGGGGGAAAAGACATGTTTATTTGTGAGTTTGATATTAAGCAGAGTCTCGGTGACCAGAGGTTTCCGTGATACCGTAATGGAAAACCACTGTTTCCATCGCTGTTCCTAATATTGCCTTGGCCGGGGTCAGGATGACTGGACCTCTATTTTATCATTGTCACTTTCCCTATTTGAATCAAGTCGGGGAAAAAGTCGCCCGGCACCAATCATTTGGCGATTTTCTACAAATTTCGGAGAAACTTGCATCTCCGTCTATGATAGATCAGGAGCAATAAGTTCACAAACTGGCTTTACCGAGACAGATTTCTCCCTTCGTAATTTGTATAAAAATAGATTAGGGTGCAGACGCTTCATTGTTGGTATCGGTTAAAAAGAGATTTTTGTATTAGGTTATGGAATGAAGCACATCTGTGTAAGAATAGAAATCATATTATGGCTATTGTATAACCGTTATGAGAGTTTGCTAGACTGTTGATTAAATTACAATATTAAATCTAATAATTGTAAGCAATAAATTGGCGTAGTCTTGCTTGGGGAAAGAGAGGAAGGTAATTTAAAAGAAAATTGTACAGATTATTAATATAAACTATGATGTTAATATCGGCATTACGAACATTAATTTGATGTAATGTGCAAGGTAGATGCATTTAGACCTAAAATGTGTAAAATTGCTTACTCTTAAGAGCTTTTATTGTGTGTTGGCGGTGCAACAATATACAAATTTGGATGCCATATAATTAAGTATTTAATTTCCTGTGTCCCAATAAAATACAACCTTTAGCAGTTACTTGATAATTAATGTAAAAATAATTACAAAATTCATTAAGCTCTCATAAAGTGATTGAACTCATGCTGTGTGCAAATCCAAGACAGCAGGGCACAATTCTGATCCTCAGGACATTTAGATTGGTGCTCTCCCCTTCAATTCCATAACAAAAGCAATTACATTTGACATAAAACAAACTAATAAGCACTTGTCCTTCAGTCAGTATTTGTCGGAAATGGGTCCCTGTAACTATATATTTATGAGGATGACCTCCCTTTGACCAATGGTCAGATTGTGTGACCAGTGTCCACTCTATATTATTCTCTTCCTCATCTCTCTCTGTTGTTGCCTATGGGTGAGATATTCCCACTGCAATAGTCATAAAGCATTAGTTCAATTTTCTCTCTCTCTCTCTCACTCACTCTCACTAACTCTCACTCTCTCTCTCTCACTCTCTCTCACTCTCCCTCTCCATCTCTCTCCAGCTCTCACTCTCTCTATCTATCTATCTCTCTCTCTCTTATCTCTCTCTCCACACACACCCACCACCAATAGTATTTATATCTGCACTCTAACAGCTCTCCATGAAATGGGCCCAGGAACCTATCTGCTGATCAGCTGAAGAGTATATTCTGGCTTATCAGTGAATAATCCTGGGGTCTTATGATGGACCTGATAGGGGGGATGGAGAGTAGAGGGGTAGGGGATGTGATGCCCTGCTGTCCCCAAGAGTCTGGTGGTCAGGGTGATGTGTAGCTGAAGGACTGATAACAACCCAGTTGGGGCCAATGTCCATGGGTTATGACCCTGGTCAGAGATTGGGGTCCCCTGGGGGTTACCAGATTTTAGATTGGGGGTAGCTGTAACCATTATTATGATTGGTTGAAGGTAATCATTCATTCCTGGTGTTGTGCAATATATGTCAGTTTTAAAAAAATAAAAATTATAGTATATTTGCCGATTTGTTTATATTAGAAGTTTTCAAAATAATTTCATTCTATGATGTCTTGAAAATGTATATTTATAATACATGGTGTCATTTCTTGAAGTTCTTATATATCCACTATGAGACCATAGAAGCGTTCACTACAATGTACAATCTATCCCAAGGAAGTGTAGAACTCAGATCTACGCATGACGATGTTTACTACTACGTACAGTCTTAGCCAAGTTAGATGCAGTGGCCATGGCAAAATGTAGAATTACATTCATCTAAATTTCCAACTGTTGTTATGTTTCAGCTGGTGTTTAATCGTACAGTAACATTGAAGGAAGATCCGGGAAAGAACTAGCGAAGTATTCCGGAGGATCCTCAGCTATATCAGCATTGCAGTATCGTCAACACAATACTTTATCTCATGATGATAATAATAACAATAATAATGGTTGTATGTATATAGTGCATCATTCACAATGATAGTGCTCGATGCGCATATTAGGCCACACCATGTCCAGTGCACGGTTCGCTGTGAACACACATCAAACTGGACATGGCAGGATATGACAGCGTCCATCACATACTGTCACATCTGACTAAAGAGCATCATAGAGCGTATCATTTTCCGATGGACATTGCTTCCAGCTTATCATGTGGCAGTCGCCTAATTAAATATTTAATTTTTTGTTACGTTTAATCTATTCCACCTCCCGGAATCTGCTACCAATTGTGCGAGTAGAAAATATGATTTAATGCAAATTTATGATAATTTGTCAATGATAATTAAAAATTCCTCCCGCATGGATTGGCGAGTAAAACAGATTTGTGTTTCATGGAAAGGGTGGTACTGTAGTCTAAGGCTCTGAGCCATGCTTTTACTATAGCAGGAAGTGACATAAACTTTGATTTACAACAAGACTCCAGGGCCGGTATTCATAAAAGGGTTTAAGTCCATTTTTGCTATATATTGATCATCAAAAACTGACTTAAGCCCTTTTATGAATACCGGCCCTGGGTCCGTATGCACAGACGTAGTTTAGTTAATCCGTGGTTTAAGGGTTATGTTTTATGCATACCAACAGTAGTATAACTCACCGCTTAAAACTAGTTTAGCCTAAACTGTGGTTGAACTACGTTTGTACATATGGACCCTGGGCCGGTATTCATAAAAGGGCTTAGTAATTTTTTGAAGACCAAATATATAGCAATAACTGACTTAAGCCCTTTTATGAATACCAGCCCTGACTACGAGATTACGAAACATTTTTGAGTACACTGTACGATTTCATGCTCAAGGTTCCGTTTTCAAATCCCCATATAAAATTTGAGCTTGAGCATGAACTCGTACTCAAAAGGTTTCGTAATATCAGGTCCAGGTCGTAGTCCCTTTCATGAAGCACAGCTATGGTTATTATAAAGCTGATGTAAATTAAGGAATATGAGGGTAATTGAGACTAATGATGAGCATATTTGTACCAGCGTTATTACATAGCAAGGACCTATCATCTCTACACTGAACTCACGTGCAGACTGGGTTTGATTGGTTCACACTAAGTAAACTGTTGTCGTCAGACATCGCATGAATTATGTGTGGTTATCTCGAGACTGATCGTAATTAGCACAGCTTTACTTGAAGCAGTCGCTGTTGAAAACTAGCTCAATTAATACCACTTGCCAACGGATATACGCTTATTTATTGCCTATTTATGGAGTTATTATTGTATTTTTAAAGGTATGGATTGTACGTGCAGACTCGTGCATGATTAATGTTATTTTAACCTTTTCCTTTCAGGGTTCATAAAAAAAAGTTAATTATTTCTTATTAGGTTAAATGTTTGCACATAGTAACATCTTGTTATTACTAATCTTTATTGGATCAAAATTATTGAAAAACAATACTAAAATTACATAAACACAATGAGGAGCAGTATAAAAATAACCTCTACAGCTTTATTACCAATCCTCCTTATGATTTTGAAAACAATATTTGTAAAGCACATGAACACATGAAAAAGGTTTGGATAGGAATCTGTTCCTGCTGTCTCATTTCATACTTAAAAAAACCTTAATCTAACCTTCTACCTGCTACAGACAATCTGAGATGCTTGATTGATCAGGCCCCGAGATTACGAACATTTTCTGAGTACGTTTCTGTGCTCAACTCATATGCTATGCTCAAAAACATGACGTTTTCTGAACAGAATTCTGAATTGAGTATTCAGAAAAGTTTCGTACTCTCAGGACCAGGGCCCTTCTGTACAAAATGGCGTAACTGTTAGGGTGGCCGAAACTCCAACATTAGCTATGTAGTCTGGCAAAGATTAGAGTTACAGTTACTCAAGAGGGCGATTTCTTATTTACAGTATTTAACTAGGGGTAGGGATCATGTGTATTATGATAACATACACAAATGCAAATTAATATCTTGCCTAGTTTGCCACAAGCTTTATCAGGATTATTTATAATAATTATTATAATATAATAACAATAACAATAACAATAATAATAATACAATAATAATAATAATAATAATAATAATAATAAGTATATTAATTCAGTAATTCACCATACGAATAATAGAAATAATGCTGGAGGCACTGAAATAAAATATGTTTTAAACAAATAGTACAAGATGAGTACATAAATAATTTTGTAGATTTAGAACTTTCACATCTAACTTTTTCTTCTATGGATGTGTCATTTACTATGCTATTTGTTACTGTATTATTGTTACTGATTAGACATTGTGTTGATTTAACCAATGACATATAATTTATGCCTGCTGAGAGTTGTTGAATTACAGAAATGTCATGTCACAAGTTATATGCTTGCTGTGTTATTAATATTGGAAGCTGGATATGAATACAAAAGAGATGATGAAATAAATGAAAAGTTGTTCTGTACGCCTATATTTTATATTGAAAATGTGTTAGTAAATTGCATACATGTGCCAAACTAAAATATTACATTCTATAGGTGTCTGGGAACATAATATTTTATCAGTTGATAATGAAGGTTCTTCTGTACATGTATGTAACTTTAGTAACCACAGCTGAAGATATAGCAGTGGTTCTATTGATAATATTAAAGTTATCTTAAGGAGTACAGCAACATTATTGCTTTTACCATTGGTCCCCTTC